>SDVV010009274.1:0-16782 GCA_016164225.1 Gammarus roeselii
GCACCTCACACTCTCATACACACACATTGCACACCTTAGCTCGTACTAGAGAAACCGATCCAAAGTTATCAATAATTGGTTTGCGGAGCTTACTGCAACTACTTTGCGTATTATCTATGTTAAAAAAATACATGTCAAAAAAGTAATCGAGTGGTTCTCCAACAGCGAACAACGTAGAAATGATACCAAGCTTGAAAAGTTCATCATGAACGTGTCCGGAAATCAACATTCGTGCAAGCGGGAACTGTGTGGAGTCTTAACCTTTAATACTGCATTTAAATTAATGTGTAACTGTTAGATTTATAATCAATAAAAATTATCTTTTAAATGTATGTTATCAATATCCTAAACATTCAGATGAGCAGCATTCAAAATGCATACATGCAACATGACATGCAACGAAATCGCAATACAGTATGCCCAGCATTGAAATGTAAACATTCATATATAAATATAAATATTTAACCTTCTAACAAATATAAGCTGTCCGTTCATCCGAATGAGTCACCTCCGTTCCCTCCACGCCGCGCGTCTTCGACCGCTGACTCTAGATTGCACGTTTGCGCCGCTAATTAACCCCTTTCTTATACTTCACTAATCCGGTCAAAATTGGTTCCGACCTTCATGGTCGCCCCATGGTTGTCCCTCCATACGCACGCTGATGAAACTGCCTTGATCTACCCCTACCTATCATTTATGGTCGCGTCATGGTCGCCACTCCATACGCCCGACGATAAAACTGCCTCGAATTGCGTTTAGGCTATATATTAACTACTATTGCCCACGCTACTACGCGCTTCACATAGATTAACCAACGAGATACGTTTGCATGGCTGTTAGGCAGTCCATACGCTACAACAGCCTTCCTATACATTGACACACGGCTAGCTGTTACACGATCCGATCCGTTCAGAGTATATAACACCCATCTCTAACTCCGTCTCGCGGCAAGCGCTCGCTAGGCTCTCATGCACACCATACGCTACCATCACAACAAGAAGTTATTTTGTATAAATGTGTTCATGTGTCAATCCTGTAGGACAGACTGAGGGAACCGAGCTCTGTTTGCTCTACCCCCTTTCTTTCCCAGGTCTGATTGGCTCAGCTCATCTGGTTCTATTAGGCTTGTTCTTGAACTGTAGTGGGGAAGAGTTTTTTCGCAAAATTTGAGATAAATTATGGTATTTTAACGTAATAGCTAATTAAGGTAAATAGTCAACTTTACTAGTTGAATTGAATTGAAGTGAACCGGTTTTGATTGGGTGTTGAGGGGAGGGGGAAACTCGCATCTTAATGGCTAGGCGGTCCCGATGTTTTTAGAGCCATCCACCGTCTCAGAAAAACTCAGAGTCAACCCAGATTGTGCCCAGTGTGGCTGTGCGTGTAAGCCAGCTTAGTCAGAACTCAACAAAGATGGTTACCACAACAGAATATTGGCCGGCATAATTCACACCTGTTACAGCAAATGGACGAAACTGACTTACCCTGTACCCTGCAAGTGTAAACGGAAATGTGTATCGTTCTCTTCTGCACTGCATGCAATTCTAATTGCTTACATGGTTCTCTGTCCAGCCCTCGGAATCCACAATTGTTGACGTAGGCTGGCCACGACGTGGCTTATTCATATGCGGTGCTTGACATTTGGGATGTTTTTTGTGATCACTTTTGTAATCCAATGTTTGTTAGGTAGCAAGATTGCACAATTTACAGAATCCTAAATCTCCTCTTCTAATCTTGCTACCACCACTAGCTTGTCATCCTTGATGCTTTGATTTAACTGCTTCATTAATGGAGTGATACCCTTGGGACTTGATTAGCGAATGAGTTTTATCTCATCCGAAAAAGCTTATTTTTGAGTTTATATCACTACCCAATCTTCGGCCTATCCATCTCAAGTAACACGTTTATTCCATTACCTTTGTTTCTTGATTTTCTATTATTTTACCTCGGTTTCTCACCTGTCCTGGGCGATCGCTAAATCTTTTTATCCACCCAAAGACGGCTATCAATATTTTGAATGTGCTACATTTGTTTGCCACCGACAGTAGGAAGGACTCTGAGGGTGGAATCTCTTCTGCACTGTCACGCCGTGTGAAGGAGACAAAATTATTCATGCCTCACAAGGGGAAGGAAACTGTAATTGTGTATATGGTTTTGAGCCAACTAGTCTAGCCTGCGATGGAAACTTCTGGAGTTGGAATGGTGGTGAGAGAGTCAGCCTCGTGACCCTCCCCCTCCCCTCCTTTTCTTCTTTGCTTTGTTGTTCCTGCCATTTTTGTTTCATGGCTGTTTTCCCTCTCCTATTGAAATGAAAAGAAAAGCAAATTCTCTTTATTTGGAAGTAAATCGTTCTAAGTCCATATAAGCATTGAAATGAACATTATGGTGCTGTTAGTTAATATTTTAATTTAAATAAATAAGCCTACGGCGATAGTAAGTGAGTTGAAGTAAACCGTTTTTTTTCTGGTTGGGTATCCTAGGGTAGAAGAACATATTCCCGACGTTAGGGCTGCGGGGCTTGGGAGGCGTTCAACCGCCTTGATCTGAGCCCTGGGGCCGAGTTCAATGTGTATCGATGAAGCGTGGTGATAGGTTGTGCTCATGTTTTACTCCAGGATGTGATTAATCGGAGAAATGGATACCGATCACCATCAACTTGACCGTCGACAAGTCTTCATCAGGACTACAGTTTGACTAGAGAGAATTAAAGTTTACGTTATCACTGGAATGTTACTAACCCCATTCAATAAGTAAAGGTAGGACGTTTAGAAGTTAGTATATTACCTAGTCGTCGTAGTACAATCCGACAGCGAATCAAAAACAAAAATTATCTCGTATAACAGTAGTTATAATGTTCCCTATACGCGGATTTGTCATTCGGACATGTATTTAATTACTTTGGGTGTCCGACTTTGCACCTATGTAACTCGGACACTGTAGTTTATAATTATTTTCCGTTAAGTTAATTACTTTTGACAAAGTTAATTACCTTTGGGGACTTTAGCTTATCGGGAGTCAGATAACAGGCCGAAGAGGCTTACGACTGGCTTAAGGGTGGCTTACAGGTGGCTTACGGAGTGGCTAACGGGTGATTCATTCGGACGGACGGACGGCTAGCGGGTGACGAGTGGGCTTTCGCCCCTTCGTATCGAATATATATTTGAGAAGGTTTCGAGGTTATGTACATTTGTATTTTATTATTGTGGGAAACATTTCTCATACCCTACCAACTGAGATATTCCGTTTGTACAAATGTGTGTGCGGTTCATAGGAATGTGTCCAGCAGTTTTCTAGGCATGCCTGGGCCAGGTGAGAGGCATGGGACCACACTCGACCCTCAACCCCTCTCTTGCCTTGTTTTTCATTTTTGCGTGCCGACGCTGCATGCTTTTTAAACATCATGATAGGCAGTAAATAAGAATGAATTAAAACATTTATGTAATGATCGATGGTAAATCACTGCATGTGATATAATGTAAATTATAGTTTATTGCATTAGTCAAGTACATTTCAGTAAGCTTTCAGGTTGGTCAATAGGTAAACGAAGTACATGGCAACTGACGGAGGGGGGTTGTCGTGCTCTGTATCTCCCAGTGTGGGCGAAATAGGGCACTTGATTTTCGCTGTTGAACGAAGTAGAGCTGTAGCTCCGTGAAGTGCCCTAAAACAGGATGAGAAGATACCAACCGGGAAGATACCAGCAATGGGACGATAAGTTTTAGAATAACACAATTTCTGACTAGAGTACTCATATGGTGACGTAGTGATAGTTATAGACTAACCTACTATGAGGATAGGGAATTAAGGTAGTTAGTTATAGAAGCATAGAGACTGATGACTTAGTAAGCGATGAACCCCCATGTTTCCCACTCCAAGATGGCCGCGTTCACTTAACCATAGAATAAGGTTAATGTCTTAAAATAATGGAATAAAACGATTAATAGGTACAATGTGGATTCTGTTCTTTTTATTGTGATCCAGTCTCAGAAGATGGTAAAGATCAATATCTAAAATATAAATAATTAAGTTAATTTAAAACGGTCGGGTAGAATAAGGTGCTAAAATAAATCCCGATCACAATGGTACTTCGAACCGGGATGAATGTTTGACAGAAAAGCAACTCTGCATTACAAATTGTTTAGATAGGACAGAAGTTGGCTCCTCAAGACAATTTGTAGTTCAGTTAGTGCAAAAAGACTGCTATTGACCATCCGAATTAAAAGTCAAGTTCAAGTTGGATGAAGCCAGGAAGAAGTTAAATAGCATCACTGGTGGGCGGAATGTATTTAAATAGGGCACCCTCAAAATATTTTGTGCCTTCCAGGACGATAAAACAAAGCTATTGACTACCCAATTTTAGTTGTAATAAATTCATTGTGGGTGAGACTAAGAAGTTGTGAAGTGTTCTTGGCATGCAAAATTGTCTTGAATAAAGCAAGAGTATCCATACGGTTTTTGTGAAATTTATGGCTACAATTTGTGAAGACGCAGATTATTTGGGACAAGGTAAGTCCTTATTTGAAAAATAATTTGTGCAAATTTAAGTGTGTAATATTTATTAAAGTAGCTGCGTTTTGTTATGCAAAATAAGTTTATAGGACTAAAGTGGTCTTGATTTTTTTTTATTTTGCGGGTACCATTGTAGCAAAGTAGTGACTGCAAATTAACTGGAAAGGACAAAGTAGTCCTTGAGTTAAATTGCATTGCTTCACGATAGCGACGAAGTGATTTTGCAAAATAACTGAAAAGGACAAAGTAGTCCTTGAGTTGGAATTTATTTATTCATGACTGAAGGAAGGTGATAATTTTCAGGTAAACAATTGTCAAGAACTGCGGCAGGAGTGATTGACAGATAACATGCGTTATTGTTGCCAGTCTATTCATGTTAGTTTTTTCTGAGGACTTATAACTTCGGAAATTAGTTACCAAGTATAAGATCACGGACAATTAGATATTGTCTGTTCAAGAAAAGAATAATTAATCCTATGAAGTTGATGCAAAGGGGTTGAGATAAGTCTCAACAAGGAAGAATTAGGATTATTTCCACGGTGAAATTTTATTGATTGTTGTAAGATCTGAATTTCAAAATAAATAGAAATGCAGAATTTCAGCGACTTGTGACTTTGCGTACCCGCTTGCGAGGCAAAGTCACAAAAGTTGAAAGTAAAATTGAAATGTATTGTGAACATGTTCCATTCATTGAGGCAGGTAATCAATACAAGTTGAATTGTTATGTTACCACTGCGGGAACATGTTTAGACGGAGCGCATGCACTGCATAAGCAGATGCTTGAAGTTGTTAATGAGGATAATGACATCCCTCAAGAAGAAAAATTTCAACTCCAGGACGAAAATTATGAGTGACTGGAACCCTTGAATATCACCCTAGCAAAGATCTAGCAAAGGTCAGAAGATTAAGAATTGTAGCGCAGCCAGCACCAAGTAGTGAAGCTGCTGCATCAGTAAGCAATTCTTCCCTCAGAAGTGTGAGAGTCAAGATACCTACTCTAGAGATGCTAGACTTCAACGGAAACATACTCATGTTCACCTCCTTCTGGCAAAGTTTCAGAACAGTCCATGAAAATGATGAGGAACCTTCGGAAAAATTTCAATATCTGCAATGCAAGTTGAAAGGCGCTGCAAAAAATACACTGGCTGGGTTTGATCCTACAAATGAGTCCTACCCACTAGCAGTTGCAATGCTGATGAAGCTGTATGGGAACGAGGATCGCATAAAGATAGCACATCTGGATGCACTTGATGATCTTCCAGCTCCTACTGATTCAATTTCATCTCTGCAGGAGTACAGGCATAAGGTGGAAGTAAACCTTTGCCATCTGAAGACAGCAGGAGTAGACTTCAATGATTGCAGGCACTGTTCCTCAATAACAGCACACCGGATCTGGCGCCAACTACCATCGAGGATCAAAGAAGAATGCAGTAGGGGCAGAGACCCAAATGCTGCATGAAGTTTGGGTGAATTCCGAGACTCACTCATGTCTGAGATCACTGGACTTGAGAACTGTGAGACTGACTTCGAGCCACAGGTAAACGGAGGCCGGAAGCCAAACTACAAGGAAGTTCAAGAAGCGATTCCAATGGACACCATTCCAGACCACCTGATGGAAACATCCGAGGACCCCAGTCAACTATGGGATCCTTCCAAGTAGGAGCATCTGGATGCACATTTTGTGCTGAAGATCATTCTCTCAACCGCTGTACAAGATATTAAACAAATGAAGGGAGAAAAACTCGGGTATCAGAGTTGAGATTGTGCTGATAAGGACCCGAAGTCTGGTCACCGTTCTGATGAGTGCCCTGAGAAGGCACCATTCTGTAAGAACTGCAAGATCACCGGACATCACGGTGCACTCTGCTTCAATAGAAACAAAGGTCGACGAAGTGGAGACAAGCTAGCATCAAGCAATGCAAAGTCTACAGCTGCAGCAACTACCAGTTCTGTAGGCAACACTACCACGAGTGTAGCTACAGTGAATGCACTAGCAGCTGGGTATAGTGAGGTGACCGCCCTACCCACAGCTTTGGTTAGTTTGAAAACAAATGATGGTATAAAACTCGTGCGAGCCTTGTTCGACCAAGGGCTAAGAGGTCCTTCATCAAAAGAAGAATCTTGAGCGATGATGACAGTACATGTCGACACACCACCCTGACAATTGACAGTTTCAACAGCAAAGGAACTGAAAAACGGTATGACATAAAGAATGCCACCATAGAAGTATCAACACATGAGAACATCTCCTTGGAAATGATTGTAGTTGACACTTTGGCTGAACGGCTTAACATCAGTGGATTTAGTGATCTAGCCACTCGCCTCAAAGCCAAGGGACGCAACTTGGCTGACAAGTTTGAGAATACAGTCCACTACCCAGTTGATATACTCATTGGAGCAGATCATTACTATGATTTTGTTTTTCGTGGGAAACAAGATGAAAGGATAACAATAATATATTCAAAGTTAGGAGACCTACTGTCAGGTCCCATAAAGGAATTTCAAGACATCGCTCAAATCAATGTGATAACTGCACTTAAGGTAGCAGTGTCAGACAAAGAAGCAGAAAAGGATATTGACCTATTGTGGTCTTTGGACACAATAGGGATATCACCGGAAGAAGCACACCCGGACGATACGGCAGCTCTAGAGTAATTCAACAACAGCATCCGATTTTCAGAGGGCATGTATGAGGCCAGATTGCCATGGAAAGCGGCTCATCCCACACTGCCAATCAATTATCGGTCGGCCCAAGGAAGGCTGGTGAGCAATTTAACGGGTGGTTTTTGATTGTTTGGCAAAATCACACAATGATGCGGTAAGTCTAAATGATTGTTTGTACCCAGGACAATCCATGGTCCCAGAGTTACCTCAGATGTTGATGCGATTCAGATTGGGGTCATTAGCTGCCTGTTCTGACATTGCAAGGGTATTCTTGATGGTAGGTTTGGATGAACAGGACAGAGACCTCACGAGATTTGTATGGCCCATTGATTCCATGGATCCTGACAGCCCCATAGACACCTATCGTTTCAAAGTCATCGTTTTTGGAGCCACCTGCTCACAATTCTTCTTGAATGCAACAATTGGCCACCACTTAGGAAAATATGGTGGGCAAAAGGAAATAACAGACAAGATCAGAAGAAATATCTACGTCGACAATTTATTAGAAGCTGCATCAACAAAGGTAGAACTACAAGAATGTTACAGTTCATCCAAGAATATTCTGGATGACGCTGGACTCAACCTCCGTGAATGGGCTACCAATGACCCTGAACTCAAGGAACTGACAGAAAAAGAAGATGAATCAGATGCCAGACCCATTGTTCCAGTTTTAGGACTCAGATGGGACACTGTACAGGACACCTTGATGGTGGCTTCTAGAGAGTTAGAATCAGGTAAGCCAACAAAGAGGAGCATTCTACGAAAATTAACTGCACAATTTGATCCTCTTGGATTAATGACTCCCATCACCATCAAGGCCAAGTTCTTAACGAAGGGGATATGGCAGTTAAAGGTAGATTGGGATGAGGATCTCCCAGAAGCTATTGCAATCAAATGGGAAAAATTGAAAGGAGAGTTCACCAAGATGGAAGACATACCTGTCAAACGCAACTCTGAGACAGGAAAATCAATGACCCTACACACCTTTGTAGATGCCTCCGCAGTAGCATATGGAGCAGCTGTGTATGGAGTCAGTGATGGTAAGGCCCCATTATTGATGGCAAAAAAAATGATTGCACCCGATAAGACGCTTTCAGTTCCCTGACTGGAGCTGACAGCAGCTCTATTTGGAGCAAGGCTCACTAAATATGTATGTGAAGCCTATGAAAAGGAAGTAAATGTTGAGGCCACACACATGGGGTCAGACAGTCAAGTGACACTGGGCTGGGGACACTCAACAGGCTCATTAGAGCTTACATGCAAAACAGGAAAACAGACATCAAGAAGATTCTTCACAACGTTAAGTGGCATTATGTTCACACAAGTTAAAACCCTGCTGACTTGATAACTCGAGGAATCAACCCAAGGAAGCTCAAGTCGAGCCACCTGTGGTGGCATGGACCAAATAATATAACGGAACTCGAGGAGTGGGAAAACTTTCCTGCACAGGTGAAAAGTGTGATACTAAATAGTGCAGAAGAGCTTCCACCCCCAGAGTCTTTCCTACTATCAGCAGCCAACAGATGTAGGACTTTCAAAAAATTAATAACCACCTTTGGGTGGGTAAAGAGGTACTTTGAGTGTCTGAAGTTGAATGTGAGAAGCCAATGTAAGAACAATAGGAGGTCAAAGAAACAAGGTAATGAACAAAAAATTGACACTCAATGAGATGGAATGGGCCGAAGATTGGGTAGTAAAAGTACTCCAAAAGGAGGAGTTTGCGGAAAAGATGAAGTTCTTTCGCAAATCAAGTCCCAAGGGTATCATTCCATGAATGAAGCAGTTAAATTCAAGCATCAAGGCTGACAAGCTAGTGGTGGTGAGCAGGATCACAGAGGTTGAGATTGAGGACTCTGTGATGTATCCAATCCTACTACCTACCAAACAGAAGATCACAAAAATGATCATTGAAGAAAAACACAATGTAAAGCACCATTTGGGAATAAACCACGTCGTGGCAAGCCAGCGTCAACGATGGTGGATCCCCAGGGTTAGGCAAAATACCAAAGAAGCAATAAGGAAATGCATGCAGTGCAGTAGAGAACGTGGGACACACAACCGTGGACCACCAACTCCCTCCCTTCCAGGGTACAGGGTAAGTCAATCTCGTCCATTCGCTGTAACAGGTGTGGACTATGTTCGTTCCCCATATGTGAAGGAAGGGACACGAATCGAAAAACTGTACATTGCACTGTACACGTAGTCATCCACAAGAGCAGTGCACTTGGAGGTTGCTAAGGATCTGTCTGCAGAAGCCTTCTTGAGAACTCTTCAACGGTTTTCTGCTCGTCGCTCCTATCCACGAATGTTAATTAGTGACAATGGATCGAACTTTGTGAGCTCCGCTAAAATACTACAATGTTGGGAGGAACATCACAGGGTTCGAAGCACTCTGAATCAAAACAAATGCAAGTGGCATTTCAACCCTAGCAGGGCCCCTTGGTTCGGATGCTTCTTCGAAAGGATCTTGAAGATGGTCAAGCTTTGTTTACAGAAAATGTTACACAGAGCCATGGTGACGGAAAATGAGCTACACACCGTACTCTGCAAAATAGAAGCGAACCTCAATGATGGTCCGCTAACTTTTTTATCCGACTCAGTTTATGACTATCAACCCCTCACGCCATTCCAGCTGATGCTCGGATATCGTCTGGACAGCGCGCCAGTGGCAACACTGGACCCGGAGGAAGAACTAGATCCCTCCATGTTCACAGAAGAGCTTCTAACACGACGTCAAAGTAATGTCCAGAAGATTCTGTATCGTTTCCAGACAAGGTTGAGTAATGAATACCTAACCATACTGAGGCATCATGCCGTGGATGCCATGAAAATCGTTGCACCGAAGGTGGGTGACATAGTTCAGATCTACGACGAGGGCCCAGACTGTTAGAGAGTCTGGGAAGGATCATCAAGACCCACGCAGGTAAAGACGCTCACGTGAGAAGCGTGAAACTCAAAACTCGTGGAGGCACCAGCAGTCGACCGGTGACTCTGCTGAATCCACTAGAGGTGCAAGTGGTGGAAATCATTGAGAGTACACCAGTCACAAAATCAAGATTCTACGTCGCCACGTCTATTAAACGCCGAGCGTGGAAACGAAGCGCATTCCATCATCGATGGCACCAGGGATATTCCCAATCCCACAGGTGCAAACGAGCCGAACGTTGCCCGATCCTCTCGGAAGGCAGCCTTGACCGCTTGTCGGCGAATGGTCACTCAGTTATAATAAATACCAATACGCCTTCTTCTTGGGTGGGAGTGTGTGGGAATTTTGTCCAGCGTTTTTCTAGGCATGCCTGGGCCAGATGAGAGGCGTGAGACCACACTCGACCCTCACCTCCTCTCTCGCCTTGTCCTTCGTCGGTATATTGAGTTCATCATATTGGTGTAGGATTTATCATCTAGGTATGTTTTTTTTTCTCTGGTATATTGAGTTCTAGACTGCTGCCTGTAGTAAACAATCTAGATAGACGGATAACTGTGGGAGTGATGTATGCATCACTTCAAAACCTATTCATGTTCCCAAAACTTTGTTTATAAAATTCAGCGAGCTTTTTCTCGACGCTAATTTTTGATTTATAGTTGCTTGTTTATGACATCGAATATTTTCAGTTTTTCACTTACTCGCGCTGACATTCTCATCCACTATATTCCCTCAGATATCCAAAATGTACATAGTTCTCCTAGCACTCAAACGTTTGTGACATGATTCTCTCTCTTCATGTTCAATTTCAAACAATTTAGAAACAAAGTCAGATATAAATTTGATTTTATCGTACAATTTTACACTTCTTATACTTGATACCGTTTTATTATCCCATTTGATAAATTGTTTCCCTCTGAGATGTAGCTAAAACCCGAACGTGGAACTTGATTTGCTTGATTTTATCTGAACACTGCAAGTAACTCATACTTCGGTATTATCCATTCTGTTAAAATATTTCCATATCAAAGTTGGCGATATCCTTCTACAAATAAAGCAGACCGTTTACTAAATGGGAACAAATCAGATTCCAATTTTATGTATAGATACTTTAACATGAACATATAGGGCTGATGCCGGCATATGCCGGCAAAATGTAGGCGTATACAGGATTGATGCCGGCATATGGTGGCATAATTTTCGGCGTATGCAAGGTTGATGCCGCCATATGCCGGCCTAATGTTGGCGTATACATGGATCGATGCCGGCACAATGTAGACACATACACACATTTGTATGCATATACAGGGTCGGTTAACATCTGAATCATTTCATCTGATCTGTGATTTTTTCATTAGAACAAAGTCCCTTGATTTTGTTGCAAGGAAATTAATGTGGATCAGCTTCACGGCTTGTTAGGTTTAAAGATTGTTACCCATCCTAACCTAACCTAATCTAATTTAACCAAGAATTATGTGTCCGCGTTCAAGATTTCCTGCTTACGTATGATATTCAGTTAGTGCTTTAGGATTTATGCATAAAAAATAACTCCACCTGGCTCTACTTTTGATCTATCCCTTACAGTTTTGATACACACTTCCAATTTGGATCTAGCAATTTCATCCATTTTCAAATGTAAATTACATCGTGTGTTTGTTTGTTACAGCAATTTCCATATGATTCTCTTTTTTTTTATACAATTCTACATCTCGTTTACATATGATTCACACCCATCATAACCTAACCTAACCTAAAGGTATATATGGTATTCAGTCATTGATATAAACATATGAAGCCTTCCACACGACTCTAAATATAACTTCAACATATATGTTATTTATTTCATTGTCACTCTGGACCTATTAGTTAGCAGAGAGGCCCCATTTTCAAACTTAAATGGATTGTACATCCATTGACGACTTGCACGGCTGATCTACCTTTTCTTTCTATAATTTTCATACCCACGACGATGACTTCGTTTCAGACGTCGCCACACATTACTGGTGAATTTATGTTTATTCAATTTTATTTCTTCTCGATGACTTGAGCTATACCCAATCCTTCCACAACAGAATCACACTGTTGACTAAGCAAGATCTGATCGGACTCTGATTTATATATCCTACCAATCTGTATCACATCTAGATCATTTACCCCGAGATAGGTTTACGGCCTCGTTTCACGTCTTGTAACATATTCTCCTACCGATTTCAACAACTTGATGTTACCTCCGACTGACACGATATTTGTAAGTCAATGCTTAATTTTTGAGCTTAGTATGGATAATATAAACATTTCATTGAGGATTTACATAGTTTTATTAGTAAATATTAGTATTAATTGCAGATCTTGCTGGATGAATCAATGCTGTTCTACCTCGTTGTTCTGATTTGAAACAGCATGGTTCGTACATCCAGCCATACCCATCATCACTATGTTTGTTTCCTTTCAAAATCCTTCGCATTCTCCATCACATCTTTGATACGAATACCGAAGGCTGTTCCATTCCCGTGAGTCCATAAATGTAGTGCTTCTTCTTCGTGATCTTTAATTCTTCGAATCTTCTCAAATTCAAAGTACTGCCAAGCTTGTCTTCATCCTAAAGAAATTGTGGCATTCGATCCAGATTTTCTTTTGTTTTTAGGTGGAATTTATTTTCCACTACCTCAGCTTTATTACACTTGTGAAGATTTTCTGCTTGATCATATCAATTTCGAGATTTACCTTCTAATTTTATTTGAACTCTGTTACATACGACTGAAATGTATCGAAATCAGTTAAACAAATCCTGCTCAATTCATTCTTCATCCGTGTATGAATAAGTTTTCCCCAGTTTTAAGATTCTTGTTCTACGCATTTGTATAGAATGTTATTTTCAACAGCACTAAATATTTGTTCGAACCAAGTCATATCATCTACGAAGATTTATTTAAGAAACACTTTTAAACAAATGTTTGAGATGTGAATATTCATTTTGTTTATTCCAAAACGAAACGTGCGTCTCCGCTTGATCTTAACGTAACACTGACTCCAACCTCGGTATGCAGCTAGCTATTATAATGCGATTTCATGCTTTTTTGGGGGGGAGGGGGCAAAACATTAGGCCTAACATTGCTCACCTATGTCATCAACTGTGTATGCATGTATGTGTATAGGGCTGCGTACGTATGTGCGTGTGTATGTTCATGCGTATTTACGTGTTACATTAGTTTAAAAAAATTATAACAAAATTTAGAATTCAAAATTTGTTATTATATTGAAATTTTTAATTCTAAATTTTTGTTATACATTTTTTCAACTCATGTAACACGTACATCCGCATGAACATACACATGCACTTACGTACACAGCCATATACTCATGCATACATACACAGTTGATGACATAAGCGAGCAATGCTAGGAATAATGTTTTGCCCCCTTCCCCCACAAAAGCATGGAATCGCAATATAATAGCTAGCTGCATAGCGACATTGCAGTCAGTGTTACGTTGAGATCAAGCGGCGACGCACGTTCCGTCTTAGAATAAACAAAATGAATATTCACATCTAAAAAATTTGTTTACAAATGTTGGATGAAGAAATCTCCGAAGATGATAAGGCTTGGTTCGAACAAGTATTTAGTACTGTTGTAAATAACACTTTTCTACAAATGAGTAGAACAAGAATCTTAAGTGTAGGGAAAAGTTTTCATAAATGGATGAAGGATAAATTAAGCAGAATTTGGGTAACTGATTTCGATACATTTCAACCGCATGTACTTACTTGGATACTTGGAGTTTCTGGCCACCTAGCCCACATCCGTGAGGCACTCTCCACTTGTGCTGCGGCATCAGCGTTTGCATGATGTAGCCCATTTGCCAGTCCGATCCCGGCTTGGCGTTCAAAGAATATAAATCTCGAAATTGATTTGATCCGAGCAGAAAATCTTCACAAGTGTAATAGAGCTGAGGTAGTAGAAAACAAATTCTACATAAGTACAAAAGAAAATTTGGATCGAAGGCAACAATTTCTTTCGGATGAAGACCGGTAGTACTTTGAATTGGAGAGGATTCAAATGATGAAAGATCACGAAGAAGAAGCACTTCATTTATGGACTCACGGGAATAGAACAGTATTCGGTATTCGTATCAAAGATATAATGGAGTATTCGAATGATTTTGAGAGAAAACTGAAACATAGTGATGATGGGTAAAGTTGGATGTACGAACTACGCTGTTTCAAATCAGAACAACGAGGTAGAACAGCATTGATGCATCCAGCAAGATCTGTAATTAATTCCAATTATTACCAATAAAACTGTGTAAATCCTCCATAAAATGTCTATATTATCCTAAACTCAAAGGTTAATCAAATGAATTGCAAACATCGTGTCAGTCGGAGGTAACATCGAATCGTCGAAGTCGGTCGAAGAATATGTTTCAAGGCGTGAAATGAGGCCGTAAACCTTTATCGGGGTAAATGATCTAGATGTGGTTCAGATTGGTAGGATATATAAATCAGAGTCCGATCAGATCTTGCTAAGTCAACGTTGTGATTCTGTTGTGGAAGGATGGGCTATAGCTTAAGTCACCAATTGTTTGAAAATATTGGGGTCATGGGGGTCTGAAATCTCTGCCAAAAATAAATAAAATTGAATAAACCTAAATCTACCAGTAATGTGTGGCGACATCCGAAACGAAGTCATGGTCTTGAATAAAAAAATTATAGGAAAGAACATGCAAATTAGCCGTGCAAGTCGTCAATGGATGTAGTGCCAGGAGATTTTGAAGTGAAATAAGAAAACATAGAGTGAGACATTGTGTCCGTTTGTATGCAATTGGGTACGAATATGATATACTTGTACCATACAATAAATCTATGTTTGAAAATTGGGCCTCTCTGCTAACCAATAATGGGTCGAGAGTGAGAACGAAATAAATAACATATATGTTAAAGTGATATTTAGAGTCGTGTGGAAGCCTTCATAAGTATATATCAATGACTGAATATCATAGGTTAGGTTAGGTTAAGTTTTGATGGGTGTAAATTACATGTAAAAGGGATGTAGAATTGTATAAAAAATCAAGAATCCTATAAAAATAGCTATAATAAACAAACAAAAGATGCAATTTACTTATGAAAATTGATGAAATTAGCTAGATTAAAATTGGAAATGTGAATCAAAACTGCACAAGATAGAGCAAAATGTAGAGCCAAGCGGAGTTATTGGGTATGCATAAATTCTAGAACACTGACTGAATATCATACGTAAGCAGGAAATCTCGAACGAAGACACATAATTCTTGGTTAAATTAGATTAGGTTATTTTTGGATGGGTAATTTTTTTAAACCTAACAAGATGTAATGGGAAAATCACAAGTCAGAGGTAAAATGATACAGATGTTAACCGACCCTGTATATGCATACAAATGTGCGTATGTTTCTACATTGTACCGGCATCAGCCCGTATACGCCAACACTAGGCCGGTATATGCCGGCATCAACCCTGTATACGCCTAAATTATGCCGGCATATGCCTGCATCAACCCTATATACGCCTATATTAGGCCGGCGTATGCTGTCATCAACCCTGAATACGCCTACATTATGCCGGCATATGCCGCCATCAACCATGTATACGCCTACATTATGCCGGCATCAACCCTGTATAAGCCAACATTGTGCCGCCATATGCCGGCATCAACCCTATATACGCTACATTATACCGGCATATGACAGCATCAACCCTGTGTACGCCTACTTTATGTCGGCATATGCTAGCATCAACCCTGTATACGCCCACATTGTGCCGGCAAATGCAGATATGAACCCTGTATATTCATGTTAAAGTATATATACGTATATATATATATAAAACGGTAACAAGTATAAGAAGTGTAAATTTGTACAATAAAATCAAATATATATTTGACTTTATTTCTAAATTATTGGAAATGAAACATGAAGAGAGAGAATCGTGTCTCAAACGTTCAAGTGTTAGGAGAATTATGTATATTTTATATATCTGCGGGAATAAAGTAAATGGGAATGTCGGCGCGGGTAAGAAAAAACTGGAAATATTCGATGTCATGAACGTGCAACTCAAACATAAAAATTAACGTCGAGAAAAAGCTCGCTACAGTCTATAAACAAAATTTTGGTTACAAATATTGGTTTGGAAGGGATGCATACAATACTACCAGAGGTATCCGTCTTCCTAAATTGTGTACGAAGGGCAGCAGTCTAGAACCCAATATACCAGAGGAAAAAAAAATACCCAAGTGATGAATCCTTCACCAATATGATGAGTCGACACCTCCAAATGAGAAATAATGCTCATCATCGATAAAAAAGCCGCAGCGTGCCTCTGATACCGTCGATCAAGATATGACCTGAGAAGAAAGTATGAGTCATTAATTATGTTTCGTACAGTTGCTTCCCTCGATTTTCGGGGTGAATACTTATGTTCTCATATAAATGATAAACCCATTTAATTCCCTAAAATATATGTGTTAGAAATTTATATCAATAAAATACAGCTTATAAATCTTTGTTTGTAACGTCCTAAATTTAACTCGAATGACAACCAAGGAAATTGCAGTTATGCAACATGGCTTGCATTTAATTGCAATGGAACGCCTTGTGCCTTGCATTGAAATGCGATAAATACTCTGCAGTTGAAATTGCACTCGTTGACCTAAAGTAT
>SDVV010009275.1:0-16782 GCA_016164225.1 Gammarus roeselii
AATATCAAGACCACACCCTCTCGTGCCCTACCTTCCTCCACACCAGACTTTCTTCCACTTACAGCACCAAACTCACATTCGCCCTTACCTTTCAACTTTGTCTCACTCAGCGCCAACACATCTAACTTCCTCCTCAAAAACATCTCACCAATCTCCCTCCTCTTTACATCACTCGTACTACAGCCACGCACATTCAGCGACCCTAACAATAGGGTTTGAAGAGGCGTGTGCCTCTCCTCCCCCCGCTCGTCTTGCCGTCTTCGAGGAAAGGTTTTTACAGAGAACGGGATTCCTAGCCCCTTCGCTCCGCCCCGTTTTGTCGTCTCCGACACGCTGGGGATTGCGGTAGCCGATTATACTCCCGGCTACGGGGCGCCCCTTTTAGTCGCCTTCTACGACACGCGGTGGATACGGTAGCACGATTCTAAGGCCCCGGCTAACCATGATATCAATAAAAAACATAATTAGTGTAAAATTAGTGACAGTTCATTCATATTTAATGAGACCAGTCACCTTTTCATCATCATCTCGGCCAATTGGTAGCAGGGTGTTCGTAAGTGAATGGATATCTAGCAATGTCTAATTGTTGAGTAAACTAAACATTTTCGGAGATGAACAAACGTGGCAGAGACTACAACGACGTCATCCGCTTTCCGACAGCCATGAGGATGCAGATAAAGTATAGATAATAAACGAAAGATTCAAACCCAAGGCAAATCGCAATATTGATTGAAGTCATAACAACGGTGATGTAAAGATTGACGTAACAAAATACAAATTTAGTTCATTTTTTTAACTTACTATGAATAGTTTAATGGAAACTTGAAAAATTGAGCCACCATAACGGTTTGGCATGAAACAACTCGTTAAATTATTAATATGGATAGATGGTGATATTCAACAGTATCGTTACATGGCCATTTCTAGCAACATTGTTAGATTATCATAAATAGATTATTTCATTTGCGTGTGCTTCATAGTAAAACAGTTTTCTGGGAAAAACATATAAATTTTAGGACACAAATATTCTTTCATCGTTGTACAAATCTGGAAGTAATGCGTTTTTTGTGCGCTTTTCAAACTTATCAAAATGAGCCAAACACATTTGTGCGTTGTTCAAATTAAAGGCCTGTAGCCAGCAGCCACCGTTTCCTCATGGCGTCAGCTTTAGGAAACCTAAAAAACTAACCTTTTTGTTTTGAGAGACAACCTTGGTTCTTACAACCGTGCACTGCACAGCATGGCATAATGGAACCTGTGCGTGCGTTGAACTCTTTAAGAGTTTAAGTCACAAATAAATGACGGAACACATAATGGCCGTTTTGACACAAGTGACACTAAACAAGCGATCACGCGGAGGCTGCCATAGGTAAATATCGCTGTGATAAAATTAACAGCATAAATAGCAGGAGGTGATAATTTATCCGGTTTGCCCTGTAGTGTTAGTGTACCCTGGCTAAGCCTAAGTGTTCAACGATTGCACTTGCGTCCAGCGCATTAGGGCAGCCAGTGTAGGGTGAATTAGAACTAGTACAGATTCTAGTATCATTATAGTTTACATGGTGACTGTATCGACAGCGTATCGAATAACGATCCCCGACGCCATTGAAGTGGCCATTCCTGAAGATAGAAACCCCCTTCAAAAACCCAAGTAAGTAGATGTACAAACGTATACAAAGGTGTGTTTTTTCCCAAGTGAGTCGATAATCAAGGGTTCAACATTATGGTGTGTTATAGTGTTAAACAAAAATGTTGATAACATGTCAAATTCAAAAAGGAAAAATAATACCCGACAAAACTCTTGTTCGATGTAAAGCATTTGGTATTTATTTTTTAACCTCATGTTTTTCCGCATACATCCTTGGTTAAATTTCATTATACCGTCACAACCAACTTTTCATTGAACGGTGCGAAGTATCCTCTCGGTCATTGTATGAACTTCAAACATTGAAATGCGCCATAAATGTCTCACAATAACGAAACCCCCTTTCTGACGTGTTTGGTCGTCTTAGTTGGAGAACATCCACAAGGCAACCTCAAGGATGCATCAAGCAAAACTCCAAGGATGCATCAAAGACAACCCCAGGGATGCACCAAAAATGATTTCTAACATCTTAAGCTCGATTATTGTGCTGTCTCTATATAACAGTGATAAACAGAGGAATTGACAGTTGACCCTAAATAATACAATACCCACGAAAGATAATATCGCAAATCTTGTCATGCTGGATAGCATAGAGGTTAGCGTGCTGGGCTCGTATTCATGTGACGCGCGATCGGTACTTGGCGAGGACAGAAGTTTTTGTAGTGTTGAATTCACTGTTCATTTACATAAGTCTCCCAACGAAATTGTTGATATGTTCTCTCTATGCACCAAAGACAACCACAAGGATCCAACAAGGACAAGCCCAAGGATGCTCAAAACTGGTTCAAAATCTGGACCTCATTCCTCAGAGTGTCGAAAGTTATTCCTAGTCACACGAGCAACGCAAAGTCTACTGAACAAATGCAACATGACATAACTTCTGAATTTTCGCTTGATTCTGTATTAATGAATCATAGTTTAGTTGTCAGCGTCAATAATGATTGAGTTATAATTCCATCAATTAGAGTCAGGTAGAAATGTTGATGATTAGCCTTTTTGCGTATTTTCCCTGTATTTGTTTTCACCCCAGTTGTCGGTCCGATACAATCTTATTTAATATATTATTTGTGGTGGTCTCAAGATTGTATTGATATGTGTACATCTTCTGATTCCTTTGCATTAACACAACCACTATCGAATACCAAATATATGAGGTTAATTGAGTTATTCGTTTACACTCTGAAATGCAAAAATTTGAAGTATCGGTATTTTCCGTTCATTAGTTTGCCAACCGATACCGATACCAGATATTAAAGAAGAAAGGCGATACTACCGATACCGGTACTGATACGACAGATACCGATACTGATATTACAGATACCGATACTGACACTACCGATGCCGTAACTGATAGTACAGATACCGAAACTGATATACTACAGAAACCAATACTACAGGTATCGATACTGATACTACAGATACTGATACTGACACTACCGACACCGAAACTGGTACTACAGATACTGAAACTACAGATACCGAAACGGATACTACCGGCACATCCTCACATGAAATTTGGGTTAGTGTGAAAACTGGTCGAGCGCAGAGAACAAACAAGCATGCTAGAAAAAAAACGGAAATAGGAAGAGTGAAAGAAAAGGAGCTGCACGCAAGCATAACGCTAAAGAAACTAGGAAGCAGGAAGGGCAAACTACTGCAGCGGGCCGTCCTATCGATGGCAGGGAGCGGATCCCCCTTCCTACGGCACTCGTGCCACGTCCGGCAGTCGGGAGCCGGGGTGGGCGTGAGGCGGATGTGGGCGGTTGCTCTCAGTGGTATAGCTGACGGGCGGTCTTGATGAAAACAACACAAGCGTTAACATCCTTTGAAACCAACACAAATGTTAACATCATTTGAAACAAACACCAATGAAACTTTGGAGAAAGTACGTGTGGAACCACATTGATAAAGGAAGGTTTTTGATTAGTTGCTGACTGTGTTTTTTTGTTTAAACTATGACTATTGAACATGACGTGGATCAGCAATGAGGTTAAAAGTCCTTATATCACGTTATTGTTTGTGTTCTGGAGCTGCTCACTGGGGTACGTGAATAGTAACGATGTTTCTGGAGCTGCTCATCGGGTTACGTGAATAGTAACGATGGTTCTGGAGCTGCTCTCCGGGGTACGTGAATAGTAACAATGGTTCTGGAGCTGCTCACCGGGGTACGTGAATAGTACCGATGGATCTGGAGCTGCTCACCGGGGTACGTGAATAGTAATGATGGTTCTGGAGCTGCTCACCGGGGTACGTGAATAGTAACGATGGTTCTGGAGCTGCTCACCGGGGTACGTGAATAGTACCGATGGTTCTGGAGCTGCTCACCCGGGTACGAGAATAGAAATGATGGTTCTGGAGCTGCTCACCGGGGTACGCGAATAGTACCGACGATACCACTCGTCGTGTTGAAGAAGAGTCACCTGAGTATTGCTTTGTATTAAATTCAAACTTGAGCCTACACAACCTACCGACAAAGAGTGTGTTGCCACGTTACACAAAACAAAACTTTGTAACATCGTTTAAGCGACTGTTTGATGTTACGAATTAGGTGTTCATAGGAAGAAGGATTGTATCAATCAACACTCTGTGAACGTCGTGTGTGGCGACTTCCCTTCATCACAATCTCTGATAACGACTTATCTGTATTACAAGCAGAGCTTTCTCTGCTTCACAATATTCTCATCGATGGTAATGGAGGGACACAAGTTTTCGGCGGGGTTAGATTCGGTCTCATTGGAATTTTGAAATAAGATCACTTAGAAATCATCCGCGGCGACAAATTGATATGTTGAAATATGAAGCTTCCTCTCAACTAAATTCAGAAAACAATATTTAATCCGTCCATCCGAAAAAAAGATGTTTCATTGAAAGTGGTCAACAGATCGACGACGTCGCAGTAGCAAATGATACAAAGAAAAATCTCTTCATGGAAATGCTTGTTTTGAATCAACGCATGTGATAGACTGCATAACAAATGAATATGCAAATAAATATACGTCTAAAGAAGATATGCGACAAAGAGAAAGAATCGTGACGTCATAAGTTGAAATTATTTTAGAATGTTTTTTAATCGCATCATTAAATACCTCTAATAAGGAGCTTACAGTCAGCTGGACCAATTTGATTGTTCGCTGGAGAGGTGGTCCAGTTGTAGGAGGAGGTATCGACCCCAGCCACTGATGGCCAGCACGAGCAACAGCCAGGACTTCAGTGCAATCAACTCAGGCAGGTTGGCGCAGGAGAGACAGAGGGAGATATAGAGATAGAGGATGATATAGAGAAAGATTTAACAATGAAGGTAGAAATTGGTTCGGAGCTATAGGAAGATACAGCAATAGATGGAAGCATAGAGACATAAAGAGATGCAGAGATAGAGGAAGTTATAGGGATAGAGGGAGATATAGATATAGAGGAAGTTATAGAGATATAGAAAGATATAGATATCGAGGATGATGTAGAGAAAGATTTGAAAATAGAGGTAGAAATTGGTTCAAAGATATAGGGAGATACAGTAATAGATGGAGATATAGAGACGTAGAGAGATGCAGAGATAGAGGGAGATATAGAGATACAGGGAGATATAGATATAGAGGATGATATAAAGAAAGATTTAAAAGTAGAGTTAAAAATTGTTTCAGAGCTATAGGGAGATGCAACAATAGATGTAGATATACGGAATAATAGAGATGCAGAAATAGAGGTATATATAGAGATAGATGGAGATAAAGATATAGAGGACGATATAGAGAAAGATTTAGAGATTGAGGTATAAATTGGTGCAGAGCTATAATGAGATAAAGTGACAGATGGAGATTTAGACATAGAGAGGCAAAGATAGAGGCTGAGATAGAGGGAGATATAGAGATAGAGGGAGATACACTACAATGCTGTACTCTACAACGCTTCACACTACAACGCTGTATACAACAACGCTGTACACTGCAACGCTGTACACTGCAACGCTGTACACTACAACGCTGTAAACTACAACGCTGTGCACTACACAATTAGTGCCCGGCATTGGCACTAGCACGGTGACAAAGGTGCCCGGCATTGGTACCAGCTCGCTGCAGAACGGTGTCCAGCAAAGACGCCGGTCAGTATTGGTTAAACGAGGAACGAAGCTGTGACAATCTCAGATCAACATCGTGGGTCGGTGGCTTTATCTTCAGGTGCTGATTTGAGTTGTTTCGTGTATCATCAAAACTTTTCCTTTCTTGATCTATTGAAACAGAAAATACACTGAAGCATGATGCACTCTTGGACTTTGTACTTCAGAACTAATCTTCTTACTATCAAAAGGCAACCCAGACTGGGCCAAGAGCCCTGTTGTTGTCGTCTTACAATCGTAAACACTGGTAAACAACGCTGTACACTACAACGCTGTACACTACAATGCTGTACTCTACAAACACACGGAACAGAACAGCACAAAGATGAACGTAATCATTATTATAAATTACAGAGGTGAAGAGGGACAATTCTTCTATTCAATGCAGAAAGTATCTTTAAAAGTCAGGAGTAATAAGATTGAGAGCTTCTTCTTCATGACAATTTGTCGCAATTAAGGAGTAAGGAGATTGAGACCTTCTTCTACACGACAATTTGTCGCAATTAAGGAGTAAGGAGATTGAGAGCTTCTTCTTCACGACAATTTGTCGCTATTAAGGAGTAAGGAGATTGAAAGCTTCTTCTTCACGACAATTTGTCGCATGTAAGGAGTAAGGAGATTGAGATCTTCTTTTTCACGACAATTTGTCGCAATTAAGGAGTAAGAAGAATGAGAACTTTTTCTTCACGACAATTTGTCGCATGTTAAGAGTTAGGTGATTGAGAGCTTCTTCTTCACGACAATTTGTCGCAATTTAGAAGTAAGAAGATTGAGAACTTCTTCTTCACGACAATTTGTCGCAATTAAGGAGTAAGGAGATAGAGAGCTTCTGTTATGATCGGCCTCCGCTGGCACACATTTTATAAGACTTGGCTAACCGAACATTACCATCGAGAAGTGCGTAGTGTGTGTCCTAGAAACAGTGTAGGCCCTAGGCCTGTTAACGCCTAGCTTAAGTTACACGAAGAAATCTCTCGCCTTGCATATTTTTAATTTCCCTCCGATGTTTGTTTAAGAGAAACAGGTGGTCCACTCGTGGATCGTAAACCGTAGGAGACATTGACGAGTTGAGGGCCACTTGCGCACCTTGTAAAACTCCGTGTGTCAGCAATTGAATGGACTAGATCCAAAACACTGTTTGGCGCAGGGTTATTTTATATTGTTTAAAGGTGGGAGGAGCCAACAAAATCCGTTAACGGATTTTGTTGTATATTTACCAATGAGGTTGGGGTATTAGGACGTCCCGCCTCTTTAGATGACCCAAAAAGGTGAAAGGTCCCCTTATTGGAGGACCACTTCATAACCATGAACATGGCCCTCCCACATATCATTTTTAGGGCGCAAACCCGAACGATAGAGGGCAGAGCACAGATACTTGCCATCAGTTACAGTCATCGGGCAGAGCTGGGACACTCTCCAGCAGCTGAAGCCTTCGGGTGTAGGCTTCTACACTACCATACGCACGTCTTACACTTAATACATTTCTTTTTGCTGTTCATTTACACTTTGGTTTCTTTGTGTCCGTTATGACAATCAAAATTTTATCAGTGCTCCATTGAGTTTACCTGTTGACTTTTCTTTATACAAAAAGACTATTCTAAAACCAATGTTTGATCATTCCTTCCTTGATTTACCCGATTATTAAAACCTGGAAAAGCTTTAACATAACATTGGTGGTTCAGCGGGGAGGGATTGAAGCAAAACATTTGTCTTGTAAATTAGAACCATCGTTTCATACTACAAAACAAAATGCTTCAGCCCCCGTACACACGCCTTCATTCCATAAGACACTCGACACCATGCCTACCCTCTCGCAGTCACGTGCTTCCAAAGAAAAAGGCAAAAATGAGGGAAGAACGAGAAACCCTCAGCGGTCACCAACCATTATCACAGCAGGCAGTCGCAAGGCGGGCGACCAAAGACACGAGCCAGCCGACCTGCCAGAAGCCTGACAGAGCGTTCGGACAACCTCAAACGCACAGGGACGTATCGGCAGCTACCCGCGCTACCACCACGGAAAGGCAGCACCAGATACTTCACCTGCCAGCATGGCAGTCTGTTGATCCTGAAAGGCCGAAAGACAGCTGCATCCTAGGACAAACTGCCAAGGCCATGATGGACAACAAATAAATGGAGACGAACAGCTGGCAGACAGGAACTCCTCTCAAATCTCCACTTAACATCTCGAGAAAAACATAAACAAAGAATTGTAAGTAATCCCATCAAATCAAGTGTGATATACCGCGATAGACCGAGCTCCCGTAGGAAGTGAAATTAGAGAGTTCGTAAAAATAAAAGCAATTACAGTTCCTCACAAAGCTCTTCAATATATCTGCTCTCGAATTCATCAGCAAATGAGTCCAAAATTAGTTTTAAAGTGAATTTAAGTAGGTGCGCGTAAGTTATTTGACCTGTTGTTCCAGTAATTCAAGAAAAAAAATGAGTCGCGATAGCGGAAAATAAATCCTGAAAAGCACGAAAAAATATATTTATTGTAAAATAAAATAAAAAATGAAAAAATGTCAGAAAATTGAAAATTAATCCTGAAATACATAGAAAAATATATTTATCGTACATAAATGAAAAAATGTCAGAAATTAAGTTGAAAAACAAAACTATGGAAATATATCTAGGTAGATAATAAAATAGATAGCTTGTAGTTCACCGGTGTAGTATATAATTTTTTTTTTGTAGTATATACGCAATTTGTGTGTCAATTGAACGTAGACAACTGGCGATAGAATTTAGTAGAGGTAAAAATAATACGATTTCGTGATTAGGTCATTCACCCAATAATTATATTATGTCCCTTTTCGCGATAAAGTTCATACAGTGTCAGGTGTTTCCATTTCAAATCTTTGTGTGCAATAGTTACAAATTTATATGACCAACTGGTCATGTGACATGTTCAATGAGCTCTCGTAAATTTCAATAACACTTCATGTAAAGTCGATTTCGTGATTAGGTCATTCACCCAATAATTATATTATGTCCCGTGTTGCGGCTAAGTTCATACAGTGTAGTGTTTTAACGTTTCGAATCTTTGTGTGCAATAGGTACATATTTTTATGACCAACTGGTCATGTGTCATGCCCAATGAGCTCTCGTAAATTTCAATAACACTTCATGTAAAGTTGATTTCGTGATTAGGTCATGCACCGAATAATTATTTTATGTCCCGTTTCGCGGCAAAGTACATACAGTCTCATCTTTTCAAACATTCGTGTGCAGTAGTTACAAATTTATATGACCCACTGGCCATGTGTCATGTCCAATGAGATCTCATAAATTTCAATAATTCATGTAAAGTTGATTTCGAGTGTTGTCAATAAATTGTCGTGCAGCATTCAAGTCTGTGTAGAACTGCGGTATTCTATTTCAGGTAATTACAGTCCAATTTAAAAAAAAAATCCGTGACCAATTGGTTAGGTGACACGTTTAGTATGTCCGATGTACAGTTATAAATTTCAATTTTATTTCATGCAAGGTACATTTCATGTGTTGTCGATAAAGTGTCGTGTAGCATTCAGGTCAGAATGCATTTGCAGAAAATTATAGTCCAAATGTCATGATAGTATGTTTTTCTACAAGTGGATATAGGAGTGCAAAACGAGCGAACGCGTGAATAGAGGAATGATTGAACAAACCGTCACCAAACCAACTCAAACCTATGACAAAACAAATCATGCGATGGATCAGTAAATGAAGGGAGACGAAGGCAAGTCGTTTCTAAGCGACAATCACTGACTCAGGTCAGAAGCGGGCAAGTCGTTTCTAAACGACAATCACTGACTCAGATCAGAAGCGGGCATGTCGTTCCTAAGCGACAATCACTGACTCTGGTCAGACGCGGAAAATAATTTGAACATCGGAATTTAGAATGTTAGCTTTGTCGTGGCAACTGTACGGACAAGTGCCTTGAAATAAAAGGCGAACGGCAGCCCACTTTAACCCCCGGGAGACATGGCGTGGGATTACGAGAAAGTAAAACCGAACATCATGAATTTCAAAACCGTTAACCCCAATTTACCGACCAAGCAGAATAAAATACCCGCAAATCATGTGGTTCAAAACGCGTAAACCAAAAAAATACATTAACAAAAAATAACACACCATAGCCACAATTCGAATGATTGTCTTTTGACCAAATTTAAAACGCAGTGTGTCCGATGTAATTATTAGAGTGATGCGTATCCAAGTTCGGTTTATTGAATACATTTTTTAGAGGAGGTGAAAATATGAAATTAATAAGATGCGTGAGGGGTCAACCTGTCACCTGCGTGTGATATCTACTATGTCCCTAATAATGTGTAAGGTAATAATTCCTGTCACCTGCGTGTGATATTTTACTATGTCCATAATATTGTGTAAGGTAATTATTCTATAAGTCATGTCTCCCGAATTGTGTAATTAGATCATAAGCTTTGTTCCCTTTTTGCCTATGTTAGTTCAACGGTACCTTGAACCAACATACGCTGAAATGAGCAAAGTAATACAATGAAACTAGTAGACAGTCTCTATCCCATCTTTCCGTGGCATCCTGTCAATTAGGAAAAAACGTTGTAAAGATGGGCACAGAAAGAGTCTAGCACATGGTGTCATGCCCTAAGCAAAATATCAAAGTTCAATAGAAATTTGCATTCAGATATATATATTGGCCGCCATGTCCCGACATTTGGATCGAGTCTTTTTTTACAATTGATCGAACCGTGCGAAACATGCCATAAATGTTTATGCTGCGAGTAATCAAACGTTTAGAGAACTGTTTGTTCACGACAAAAAACGTATCAATAATACAACTAACCTCTTAGCACACTGTATTACATACAATCATGTCTAAAAACTTCACGCAGCCTGTCTTCCTACATGGAACGACCCCCGGGTCGAGGGAGTACTATGTCAAAACTTGCAAACACAGAGCTTAGATGTGAGGACACATTCATTCAAATAAAGGAAGGGGGGTGTTATGATCGGCCTCCGCTGGCACACATTTTATAAAACTTGGCTAGCCGAACATTACCATCGAGAGCTGTGTAGTGTGTGTCCTAGAAACAGTGTAGGCCTTACGCCTGTTAACCCCTAGCTTAAGTTACACGAAGAAATCCCTTGCCTTGCATATTTTTAATTTCCCCTCCGATGTTTGTTTAAGAGAAACTGGTCCCTCGCGTATCGTACAACGTAGGAGACATTGACGAGTTGAGGGCCATTTGCGCACCTTGTAAAACTCCGTGTGTTAGCAATTGTATGGACTAGATCCAAAACACTGTTTAGCGCAGGGTTATTTTATATTGTTTAAAGGTGGAAGGAGACAACCAAATCCGTTAACGGATTTTTTTGTATATTTACCAATGAGGTAGGGGTATTAGGACGCCCCGCCTCTTTAGATGACCCAAAAAGGTGAAAGGTCCCCTTATTGGAGGACCACTTCATAACCATGAACATGGCCCTCCCACATATCATTTTCAGGGCGTAAACCCGAACGATAGAGGGCAGAGCACTGATACCTGCCATCAGTTACAGCCATCGGGCAGAGCTGGGACACTCTCCAGCAGCTGAAGCCTTCGGGTGTAGGCTTCTACTCTACCATACGCTCGTCTTACACTTAATACATTTATTTTTGCTGTTCATTTACACTTTGGTTTCTTTGTGCCCGTTATGACAATCAATATTATATCAGTGCTCTATTGAGTTTACCTGTTGACTTGTTACTTTTCTTTATACAAAAAGACTATTCTAAAACCAATGTTTGATCATTCTTACCTTGATTTACCCGATCATTACAACCTGGAAAAGCTTTAACATAACACTTCTTCGTCACGACCATTTGTCGCAATTAAGGAGTAAGGAGATTGAGACCTACTTCTCCACGACAATTTGTCGCAATTAAGGAGTAAGGAGATTGAGAGCTTCTTCTTCACGACCATTTATCGCATGTAAGGAGTAAGGAGATTGAGAGCTTCCTCTTCACGACAATTTGTCGCAATTAAGGAGTAAGGAGATTGAGACCTTCTTCTTCACTCAATATTGTCGCAATTCATCAGTAGTCGTTTGAAGTGCTGCTCTGTTTCATTGCCTTTATTCTGGTTGAAAAACAGCCGGGTTTCCCAGATGAACTTTCTTGCATAATTTTAGAAGTGATTTGATAGGTGATAATTCAATGAATATGATGGTATGTTTAAGAAGACTTTCAGGTGTTCTGTCTCAAGATATCAGACAGATGGAATATGGCAGTAATATAACCGCATGCAGAATGCACAAGATATCAGACAGATGGAATATAGCAGTAATAATGACCGCATGCAGATTGCACAAGATATCAGACAGATGGAATGTAGCAAGAATAATGACCGCATGCAGAATGCACAAGATATCAGACAGATGGAATATAGCAAGAATAATGACCGCTTGCAGAATGCACAAGATATCAGACAGATGGAATATAGCAATAAATGATCGCATGCAGAATGCACAAGATATCAGCAGATGGAATATAGCAATAAATGATCGCATGCAGAATGCACAAGATATCAGACAGATGTAATATAGCAATAAATGATCGCATGCAGAATGCACAAGATATCAGCAGATGGAATATAGCACTAAATGATCGCATGCAGAATGCACAAGATATCAGCAGATGAAATATAGCAATAAATGATCGCATGCAGAATGCAGAAGATATCAGACAGATGGAATATAGCAATAAATGATCGCATGCAGAATGCACAAGATATCAGACAGATGTAATATAGCAATAAATGATCGCATGCAGAATGCACAAGATATCAGCAGATGGAATATAGCAAGAATAATGACCGCATGCAGAATGCACAAGATATCAGACAGATGGAATATAGCAATAAATGATCGCATGCAGAATGCACAAGATACCAGCAGATGAAATATAGCAATAAATGATCGCATGCAGAATGCACAAGATATCAGCAGATGGAATATAGCACTAAATGATCGCCTGCAGAATGCACAAGATATCAGACAGATGGAATATAGCAATAATAATGACCGCATGCAGAATGCACAAGCGTTAATATAGCAAACGAATTACTTCCTCTAAATGACATAGTTTGGGCCATAGATCACAGTATTTTCTTAGCGGAACATGAACTTGTCTCTTAAGTAAGTTATCATGGACGTCACCCTCTTGGCGGAACATGAACTTGTCTCTTAAGTAAGTTATCATGGACGTCACCCTCTTGGCGGAACATGAACTTGTCTCTTAAGTAAGTTATCATGGACGTCACCCTCTTGGCGGAACATGACCTTGTCTCTTAAGTAAGTTATCATGGACGTCACCCTCTTGGCGGAACATGAACATGTCTCTTAAGTAAGTTATCATGGACGTCACCCTCTTGGCGGAACATGAACTTGTCTCTTAAGTAAGTTATCATGGACGTCACCCTCGACGGCAACTGAAGTGAAACTTTTCACAACTGTTTTCCTGCATATTCTTTTCGCATGAAAAGCCAACATTGCGTTTGGAGGCTGCCGCCAAGCTATCAGGTTGCTAAACTACAGATGTTGGTATTCCGTAGGGCAGTATTTTAGGCCAAATACTGTTCCTCTTTTATGTTAACGATCTACCAAGCGTGTCCTCCGAACTGTCAGCCGTTCAGAGGACACGCCGAACGGCTGAGGACAGGCGGTACGACCCTCTCTGCTTAACATTGCAATTACGATACACCCATCAGTGAAATCACTCCTAAATTTGCCAACTGACTCTGTTGGCGGCTGCCAACAGACTCTGTAAAAGTTTGTTTGACTTTTGCTGTATTGTTTACTAATCGACGGGAAGCTATCAATGTTTTTTTTTTAAATAATTGTGAAGTCAATTTTAGTAACTCGCGATTTTTTTGAGAGTTTTTGGGAATAAATGAAGAAAATTTATCAACGAGATTACGATAATTTGTAATGAAGTATTTAAATCTGTTGGTTAATCATATAAGATTCGTTATTTTGTTAGGAAGACATTCGATTGGAATTGTATTGCTGCTTAGTTAACCCATGTTCAATCTATTGCAATGCTGTATGGGGCGGTACTTACCCATCACACTTTGATCAATTGTTTCTGTCACAAATGGAAACAGCTCGCATCTGTAACAAATCTTTTTTAGTAAATACCGGTCCATTATTCCGGACAACGGTAATTCGTAAACTAAATGACTTGCACATTTAGTTGCTCTCACTTCACACACACACGTGTCAAGCTCTGAAAGGTTTTTTGAATACTCATTCCCCCAAACCTACGTGTCAAATTTTGTCTGTTACCCAGCCCGCCGTATCCTATGGGCCCCCAAGGTGTGAGATCGACTGCCTCCATCACTCGAAAATGTGCTACTACAACTGGTTTCAAGCGATGCATTGCAGATTCTAATTATGGATTCTGAAAAGCTGTCCGAGGGTTCCATTCTATTGTTTTATCCAGTTCGATTTGCTTTCCAAGTTGAGAGTCTTATTATTTTACATTCAAAATATTCATTTCTTCTAGCTCTGAGTAGAATATTTCTTTACAAATGAACCTTTATGAGAAGCTGGTTGATTGTGGCTCTTTATATTTTTATTATTCTTTTTTTTTCGTAAATTAAATTACAAAATAGAGTGAGTGTACGTGAGTATGTGTGTATGTGAGTATGTGTGTATGTGAGTATGTGTGTTAGTGAGTATGTGTCACTCCAGCAGTCTAGAACCTGTACAGGGACCTTTTGTTACCTGTATATGTATTTAAAAAACATCTGCGTCAGTAAATTACTTGATCTGATTTGGCATTCACCCGCATAAATGTTGCTGTGTTTGAACTCGAGATGTAAGTGTTCAAAGTCTTCAGTAACGTTATTTATCTTTGAAGACCGACAGGTCATACATCACATATAAATTAGATTTTATGAATAATTGAACAGAGTTATCTCTATACGATGATGTTGTGTAGCACTATACGAAGATGTTGTGTAGCTCTATACGATGATGATGTGTAGCTCTATACGAAGATGTTGTGTAGCACTATACGAAGATGTTGTGTAGCTCTATACGATGATGTTGTGTGTCTCTATACGATGATGATGTGTATCTCTATACGATGATGTTGTGTATCTCTATACGATGATGTTGTGTGTCTCTATACGATGATGATGTGTATCTCTATACGATGATGTTGTGTATCTCTATACGATGATGATGTGTTTCTCTATACAATGATGTTGTGTAGCTCTATACGATGATGTTGTGTATTTCTATACGATGATGTTGTGTACCTCTATGCGATGATGTTGTGTATCTCTATACGATAGTGTTGTGTATTTTTATACGATGATGTTATGTATCTCTATACGATGATGATGTGTATCTCTACATGATGATGTTGTGTATCTCTATACGTTGATGTTGTGTTGCGTTATACGATGATGAAGTACGATGATATTTTGTATCTCTATGCGATGATGTTGTGTATCTCTATACGGTTATGTTGTGTATCTCTCTACGATGATGTTGTGTATCTCTATACGATGATGTTGTGTATCTCTAAAAAATGATGTTGTTTATCTCTATACGATGATGATGTGTAACTCTATACGACGATGTTGTGTTGCTCTATACGATGATATTGTGTATCTCTATATGATGATGTTGTGTATCTCTATACGATGATGTTGTGTTGCTCTATACGATGATGTTGTGTATCTCTATATAATAATGTTGTGTATCCCTCTACGATGATGTTGTGTATCCCTATACGATGATGTTGTGCATCTCTTTACGATGATGTTGTGTAGCTTTATGCGATGATGTTGTGTATCTCTATACAATGATGTTGTGCATCTCTATACGATGATGTTGTGTATCTCTATACGACAAATTGCTGTGTATCTCTATACGATGATGTTGTGTGGCTCTATACGTTGATGTTGTGTATCTCTATACGACAAATTGATGTGTATCTCTATACGATGATGTTGTGTAGCTTTATACGTTGATGTTGTGTAGCTGTATACGATGACGTTGTGTATCTTTATACGATGATGTTGTCTTGTTAAGATCTTTGCTCCATAGGTTGTTAAAATACGTGAAAGGTTGAGAAGGTTTGAATGATAACAATTGATTTTTATTATATTGTTTTGTGTTATGAACATAGTAACAGGTCAGCAGGATAATTTTCAAACAAGCCTGAATAAAGATTGTGATGTCAACATACCCAACAGAACAAAAAGTGTATGTGTAGATAATCAAATTGAACAGTAAGAAGAACAAAGGAGAAAACAATGTAAAAACAAAACCCACCCTGTAGGAAGATACAAAAACGAAACATAAATACTGAGGAATTATTACACGCATCTAAGCATGAGAGTATTTATCACGACAATACCAAATACTGTCATCTATATAATTATCACACAAAGTTAATAACAGCCAAAGGAATGACCTAATGCCTGAGTATTTGTCATTGTTCAATCGCTGTTCTAATGGGGCTTACCTCCTCCCAAGCCAATCTGTTACGAAGTGTGAAGTCCCAATGACTTCACCACCTGACTACTAACATAAGAGTGGGCCTTGCTTATGTGCTTGAAATGATCCTCCAATAAGAGAACCACTCTACAGTTTGGTCACTCTGAGGAGGCGTGTTATGCCAAATATTTGACCCTTATTGGCATACAAATAAATTTAGACCGGTAACTTATTTATAGGCTCCTCCCCCTAAGTTCATTACTTTTTAAGGTTACCCTGGGCTATGAGAATGAAACATGGCCCTTCTTAATTTTTGGATCCCGGCCACACATTGCTGACTCGTTGAATTAACAGGAATGCCCAAATGGCATACACTTGTCAACGTCTCTCGGTCAAGAAATCTAATATGGGGACGAACTGCCGTTCACTAAAAGAAACACTTTTGAGGGTGATCGGAAATACGCAAAGTAAGAGTTTCCCACCGTGTAACTTAAGCTAGGGTTGACAGGCCTACAATGTTTCTTGCGCAGTGCTAAAGACTCCAGCTTTACGAGAATGTCTGGATAGACAT
>SDVV010009276.1:0-16782 GCA_016164225.1 Gammarus roeselii
GCCGGCTGAAGCCTTGGCATGTGTTGAGGCCGGCTGAAGCCTTGGCATGTGTTGAGGCCGGCTGAAGCCTTGGCATGTGTTGAGGCCGGCTGAAGCCTTGGCATGTGTTGAGGCCGGCTGAAGCCTGATTTGATTATCTTTACCTGTTGGGGCCTGATGGGGCTTGCTGGGGCGTGCTGTGTCCTGCAAGAACCTACTGGGCCTGCTTGAACGCTTTAAGGGTTACGTCAAATCCGTTCCATACTAATCAAACTTTTTTCACTCATATCCCTTGCACTCTCTCTCGCTTCATCCACACTTGAATCTCTTACGTACTATCGGTTACAAAGAAAGAGACCTTATTTATTTAGACATCATTTAGATCAAATTGTCTGTAATTAGTTAAGTTTTTATGGTTGTATGAATACAGTGTAAATCCATACTATTAAACATACAATCATACAATCATACAAAAACATACAATCTCGGTGCATGGATGTCGTATACAAAACGCGAATTTAAAAATCGGGTATCTATCTCGGTACATACGTACCTAATCTCATTTCAGTCTTTTTCGGTCTCATTCAGTTAAGCAATCCTGGCTTTTTTGAACCTCTTCCCAATTTTTGTTTCGACGTATAACAGCCAACTCATATAGCACGCTCATCTAAATAATGCAAACAGTAACACATTCAGCAGCGCCCGTGGCAGTAGTCATGATGCTATATAATATTTCATGAACCCGTTGTTTCGAACTTTAATGTATTAATATTACCGCTTGAAAGGTTAATTGATCTGTCAAATAAAAAGGTACAGCGAATCCATCACCCAAAGGGCGTTTGAAACCAAAACAGCCCCTCTGCATGCATGAACGCTATGGTGCACTTTTTAGCTTTGTTCTCTCGTCCACGGGAGGTTTTCCGAACTTTCCAATCAATCTCAAGCCCGGATAGAAATTGATATAACAAGTAACATATGCACCAACAATTCTGGAACAAAGACAATCACGGTGCACGGTAGCTAGTGTTAGTGGAAACACCATTCATAGTACTGTAACTAATCCTATTTCAAAGTTTAAATGCCGTGCCTCCGGATTTCTGACGTTATTTTATATACGTAGAGAATAAGTTCTACTCAACACTGTGGCAGTTATTTACATCGCACTAACTAGCCCTCTCCTCATGGTAGCTTGTGTTGATAAACTTTGTAGTTGATTCGCAAGACTGTTTACAAATTTTAAGTCGTACCCCTCCATCTTCTCGCAAATGGTTTCGAGTCTTGGCTTGACGAAGTTTTGATAGCCAAGGAAATTTTGATGCCAAGGTTACAATTTATATTGATAATTTTTCGTTTGATACAACGGATATAAATAATACCAACTAATTAATGGACATGATCACTACAAAGCTGAAGAAAATGATGAAATAAAATTTATGAATTCATACAATTTTTCATTTGACTGTTCGATGGGAATAAATTTCGCGTTTTATTGAATGTTTTCCGTATTAACACTGAACTATATCATCATAAATATACGGTAAATCTTACTTGCAAAGACGACGACGATTTACTCTGCGTCTTCAATCAGCCTGCACTGAATCAAGTGGAACGCCGATGATATGTGGGAGAGAATAAAAATAATTATCCTGTGATAATGTGATTCCAACTACTTATATGTGCAAATTATATGTAAGAGTGTGAGTTCAGATGACGGTATTCTAAGCTAGATACGTATTAGAGAATTGTAGGCCCAACATTTACCTGCTCCGCCCATTAAGCCATTTCAATCGATGTCAAGACAACTTTGACGGTGGTGGCACCACGCCTTCCCCACAACATTTTAACACATTCACTTTGAGCAAATTCGGTGTCAATGCATTAAAGGTGGTAGCGATCTATGAGATTATGGTTATTGGCTCCACAGTGTGTGGTCGTTCCTGCTGGGCTTATTTGACGAGCGTGGGGAACAGTATTACAGTAATGTTATGCTAGCACGACATCCAGTCGCGATATCTTTTGTAGGGATTGAGAGCAGATTCGGTGATTCGTTGTTCGCTGTTTTTTATATATATATTTTCTTCATATTACGATCGTCAAATGCGGGCGACATATGACCTCACACATTTGTGTATAAGTCATTGAATCATCATCCAAGAACCAGTAACGATTGTCGAACTCTCATACATTGTTTTTCTGTATATAGTTGAAAGCGGTATATGAAACTGTACCGTGCATTTGAAGAACTGTGAATATTTTTAATATTGGATTTGACTTTACTTTGCTATTCCAGTTTCATTTCATATGATGAAGTCGTTTTTTATAAAATCAAGCGCGTACTAATTAGTTGATTATCCTTCATACATAAAGTATGTTTCTGTTGGGCTATTTCTCAAAATGCTCTTCAATTAATGCAGCCTGTATGTCAGTTATAATATTTATAAAGATGAGAGTGCAGATAAAAGTTTGAAACTTGAAGCTCATATTTAGAAATTCATGTAAATTATAGTGCACCTAAAACAACGTTGCCTTCCCCATGTCTTTGTCAACATATGAAATAAGATAGATATACCATTTAGAACGCTTGCAGGAATGAACAAGACTACCACTGAATTTTGAATTTCTTTTGTCTCTTTTAACGAGAAGAGATATCTGAGTGTTATTGAACAACGGCCTTTAATGGTGAAATAAGATGGATTTCATGATACATGAATATGTTTGACCTGAGGCGTTACAAAGAATTGTGAAATGATCTTAAGTTACTGGGACATCACAACTGAAAGCTTCTCCCTGCTTGCTTCGCTACCCGAGCACTGAGAGCACGCTTTGTAGAGCCGAAGTGCTCTGATGCCCCAAAGTGGGCATCTGAACTTTTAGACATCAGAGGAGAGGATGCACTTAGGAAGGAGATCTTTAAAAGTGAACAATGAATCAACCGAGAATATATTAGCAAGTACTATATTGAAATCTAAAGAGGGCACACAGTCATCTTTCTCCTGTAAAATTATTATTGATTCAAAATTCGGTGTGTCCTCTTGTTTCATACAACCGTTTGTAATTCTATTGAATCTCTTTTAAGCTGTTGATAATTGTCAATGGGCCGAAACATTCAGCTTTTGTGTGCACTATACTTCTAATAAAAATTTAACTATGACCTTCTTGTTTGGAACTTTTATCTTTTCACATAAAATTTTCAAGAAATGAATAAAAGAATTTTATTAGTAGGAATATTTATTTATGACAAAAAGGAATTTCATATACACTAGTTCAGGATGTGAACTGAAGTGTGTATGTCCATGAATGTCTTAAAAATCTTATTCCTGATGATTATGTATACTTTATATAAAGTTAATTCCACTACTAATAATTCCAATAAATTAAAGGGCAACAATTGCGGAATATAAAACACAACAAGTAACGTCGTTGTATCACAGAGCTTGTCCAAATGCCAGAAGATCTGAAAAAAAACATTAGATCACCCAGAAAAAGATTGATTGAATATGTTATTTTTTCTTGTAATCATTTATCCCCTTAACCGGTGCCCACACCACCCCTAGCTTCCATAAACCTATTCCAGCGGCGGCTGGACCCTGAATCTTCGTTCATTTTGTTCTCGATTGCGATGACGGACAAATTTTATGACTAATAAAAGTGGCATTCAACCGTGCTTCTGGTCTCGCAACAAAGTTTCGCCGTGAAAACCTCACAACAGCCGTTAAAAAGCGGATGAGGAGGGAGGGCTAGCTCTCAGAAGCTCTTCAAACTGTGTTTGTATGGAGGGAGGGAGTGGTTTGGGTTGCTGAATATCAAAAAGCTCTTCAAACAGCAGTGTGGGGATGTTGAAGTTGGAGTAGTAGTAGTGGGCCGGGGAAGGGCTGAAGAGTCCATTCTAGCAGTATTTCAAAATTGAATTTGCAGTACAACTAGCCTGGTCTGGATGTTCAAGGCTCCAACGGAGGTTGTTGCCACCTTGCCGGCAATAGTACTAACGTCACATTTTCTTAGTAAGTGGGTGGCATAGTTTGTTGGTGTTCATCGAAGCGGTTTTTAAAGATGTTAAAGTTATTACTGTTTACCACATCATGTCGTAGACGGTTCCAAATTGTTGGTATCTTGCTTGCAAAGAAGTTATCAGCCAATGATGTTCTGAATAGCTTTAGCTGCATTTTTTTTGGCCATTATTCCTGTTCCTTGGGTTATCTAGCTCAAGTAAACCCGTTAAGGAACTTGAAGGTTTGTATTAACTGACATCTAAGTCCTATCCTTTCAAGTGATGTCAGTTTTAGTTCAATAAGTCTTCGCGGATATGTCTTCTTTCTCAGTTCCAGAATCGTTTCTGTTGCTCGGTGCTGAACACGTGTCATTTTGTTAACATCTCTTCTTAGGTGTGGGGACCAAAATTGTACTGCAAATTCCATTTGAGGCGTGACGAGTGAAGTTTATAATGGAATCACAATGTCCCTGTACTTGTGGAGGAAGTTTCTGTCTATTATGCCACGGGCTTCATTTCCATTTCTTGTAGCTAGCTTACCCTTGATTTTTCCAAGGGAAGTGTATGGTGCCTATTATTCAAATTCTTCGTTGTTGGTCAAATTTAGTAACATGCTGGTCTGCTATTACGTAAGTAGAATCTAAATTGCTTGATCCAATGTGCATAACAATGCATATTTGAATATTACAGTTCATAGACCACCTAACAGACCCCTAGACTAGTTTATTAAGATCCTTTTGAACTTTTCATAGTCCGCTTTGTGGCAGAATTTAGTGTCGGTGGCAAATTTTGATAACATAATGACGATGTCGCTGTTGAGGTCATTTCCATATATTATAAAGAGAAGGAACACAAGAACACTGACATGGGGCACTCCTGACATTGCCGTAGCCCACTGACTTTTTTCTTGCGGACACAGACCCGTTGCTCGTCCCTGTCAGCCAATTTCGGAGACACCTGACCACGTCTCTAGTTATGCCAAGCGCCTCCACTTTACTCAGTAGGCGTTCATTGGGGACCTTATCAAAAAATTCTTGAAAGTCAAGATAAATAAGGTCGACAGCTTTGGTTTCCTCGTATATCTCATTGACATTAATGAAAATGTCAAAGAGATTGGACAGACAGCTAAAATTGTTTCTGTACCCGAGTCGGGCTTCCTTGATGAGGTGGTTACAATCGAGGTGACATGTTATACTTTCTTTGTCAATCTTTCCTAGGTTTTGCCGACCACAGAACGATGTGGAACAGATTGGTCTATAGTCTCTTGGCTCTTGCCTACAACCCTTCTTGAATATGACTGTAATGTTTGCTGTTTTCCAATTTTTGGATGATCATCTGGTCCTTTTGATTTGTAAATATTTTATTTAATGAGTTGTTCGTCTACTTCACCAACGAGGATGTGAATATTTTACAACAGCTTCACTTCTCCCGGGAATTCGTCTTCTGGTATATTATTAATATTATTTTCAGTGAAGACGGTTCCAAAGCAATTGTTGTGTGTCATAGACATGTCTGCATCAGATGAATTTTGATCACCAGCATTTTTTGAGGTAGGCCAATGTTGTAACGAACAACACGTCTCTCTTTCACGTATGCAGATAAACCTTATGTGTTCTTGGCCGCTTTAGCAGCATGTGGTTCCTTGTTTCTCTTGACTCTTCTAACAACTCCCTCCACTCTTCTACCAGCCTGCTCATGCACTTGTTCCGACTCTGGTGTCGGATTCGTTTTGTGGACTTGGTATAATGCCTATCCGCTAGCAATTGCTTATTATTATTCGTTATTCAGTAAAGAGGAATTGTTCATTAATTTGTTCTGTTCTCTTCGGGATGCATCGCTTGCTTGCAATTCCCTATCTCTAGGATACGAAAAACATTCATCAGCGGTCATGCAATCCAAGTGGCACCCGAAATCTATGTCGGTGATTTATCCTTCAAGCTGTCAAATTTCGCTGTTCGAAAATTGTTCTGATGTATGGTGCTAATATATTCAATATGTCGTGCTTGTTGAAAAATCCGTTTGTTTTAAACGAACGCTCGCAAATTTTATCTCGTGATGTCCAAACACCATCACATCCAATCACTAACGCATCAGAACTGTAGCTCATATAACACACTGAATTTTCATTACCCAGCACTACGAGTGGGTACTTTACAGACGTAATTTAATACGTTCATCGCATCAATTGTTCATGAAGGCATTTTATTCTGACTGATAGTGCCTCCCAATTTGTTGATGTGCCAGCGATCCGGTCCAAAGGAAACGTATTTCAATTTGTTTTGAGGCCTACTCGCTGAGAAAAGAAAGCGTCACTGTAGAGCTGAGTCGTTTCGATATGATATTGTTTTTCTACCCCTATTTACAATAGTGTTAGATGAATGATGTGAAAAAGTGTAAATTGGATTCACCCTAATCTATAGCTACAGGGAGTGCACAGTTTGGCCTTACAATCCTCGTGAGTGCTCTGTTTAGGATTACAAACACCGAGAGTTCACGTCTTGACTCTGAATCACCCAGCGTGCACTGCTCAGGCTTACGAACATATTTCGAATCATGCTTTTAGTTTATTTGCGTGGCAGTAGCCAATGAGATCAACTGCCACGGAACAAACTTTGTCATACAAATACCTGGAAGTTAGAATTAGTTGTAGAAAAATGCAGTAAATTTTCACATTGAAGCTCAAATCAGCCAGCAAACTTTTCTTACATGTAATCAAAAAGTTCAACCTCACGAAACAAATGAGATAAGTTTAGGGCTTCAGTTAAACAACATTTAATTTAAATGAAGGAGAATAAGAGGAACCCCGACACGTTCCTGTTCCATCTACTATGAATTGCAATCAAAGTAATTTCGCACGAGTAGAAATCACATCATTTTCAAATTTCATTTCTAATGAATATTCTTCATTTTCATAATTTGGTGTGAAAATACGAACAAACAAACTTTCGGCAACACTATATTGTTTTTCATTCAATTCATTATGCGCTTACAAAATTTAGTATGACTTTTAATATTATCTTGTATATTGGAATTTGTGTAAATCGATGTTCCCCCTTTAAAAGTGCTTGCAAATTCGCTTGTTTTAATTAACGTTCTCTGCCCTTTTGAAACTTTGATATGAAAACAAATCAATTCATTTGCAAGTCTGCAATCTGATGTCAGATTTCGCCTAATATTTATAAATTACTACCAGCTGGCATTATTATCTATATTCTGCTGCTAGCTGGCGTTCCCATTTGTTACTTACTGCCAGCTGGCACTCACCATCATATCCTGGTGCCTGCTGGGACAATCATCAATATCATGCTGCTAGCTGATGTTCTCATCTGTAAATTGTAGCCAAATGCTGTTCCTCATCTATATCCTCTTACCAGCTGGTACATGCCTTCGGCATTGTCCATGTCATTGTTCCGATATGACCTGTACACAGCTGGCACTGGTTATTACTACGAGCTATCTTACCTCCAGCTGGTGATTTTTATGACCACCACTGTATTATATCGTTAACTGGCGGTCGCCGAATATTTTCCTTACTACCGCTGTGGTCAGCTGTTTTGTTGACAGCTTATATTTTTCGCTACTGCAGTGGCGTCTTGCTACCAGCTGACGCGTGTCAGTACTACTGCCGTGTCTTGTTCCCTCAAGGATTTGCCATTATACTGAAGTCTTATTGCGAGCTGTTACTTACTATTATGCTACTCTCCTGCTGCCACTACCGCCTGTCATTGTAGAGCTGTCTTGCTCTACCTGGTTCTTGTCCAGGTGATTGTGGGTGCTATTAATTGTACAGCTTTTCTGTTTCCACCAGAGGCGTGTCGATATACAGCTGTCCTGTTGCCAGCAGTATCTTGTCACTATACAGCTACCCGGTATCCGACATGCGTGTGTCATCATTCAGAGGTCCTGCAACCAGTTGGGGCTTTCCAGCTGTCCATTCTCATTGAGCTATCTTGCTGTCAGCTTCTGTTTTTCTTTACACAGCATTCCTGCTACCAGATTGTGTTTGTCAATAAAAATCAGTGTCCTGCTTCCAGCTGTTTTTTATCCTCACTCACCCTGCCAAGCTGCCAACTGTCGCTCGTCATAACTACACCTGTCAGCTGCCTGAAAAAAATAGTATAAAAAAAACAGGTTCAGCAAGCGATCTCAATCGAAGAACGGACATCTTCTGATATAGAAGGGTAATCGACCAACGATGGAATTGTGAATGGTCATCAGCAAAGTTTGACTCAGTTAAAATACAATAATAAGTTAGAGTGCCACAACTCGGGACCGAAATGTGAGCCAAAGACCGAGTTAACAGGCTTTGTCGTTGCATGATGGCATACGAATGCCTGGATTGTACTTGTTGTGTGATGTTCGAGAATGCAAACTGCTGATCAAAAATGTGTTCACTCAGTTTGAATACGTTTTGTATGACATAAGTCTATCGTGTGCTTGTGTAACTAGATTTATATTAAAATAAGTCATACGGTGGGTTCAACAAAAGAGCAACATGTTTAACTGCATACATTTTAGAACAGAATAGTTAAGGGAACCAACACGTTAAATACAAGAGCAGATATCTGAGAGTGTTGACTTATAATAATATTATGCTTCTTGATTGACCGGGTATCTATAGATAAGAAGTTTAATAATTTCTACATTGGGTTAATAATGATGACGAAACGAAACGAAACGGAACATAATACTCAAGTCAAAGGAACAAACTTGATAATTATATGACAAACAGTTTACTCGTTGCCAATTCTTAGTCTGTGTAAGTGAATTTAGAGAAGAAATTTTCAGATTAAAGTTCACATAAGTCATTTCACACTCATTAATACTCCCATACCCTACTGTTAAAATAACCACCATCCTGGGAGTAACACATGACGCGGAACTGTCTTTCAAACCACACATAAAAAGTCAGCAATAAAGCCGAACCAGCACTGAATGTGATCCGGCCATTTTAACATACGGACACTAAAAAGAATCAATAACAAGTCTTTTCCACTTCCATACTAGACAAATCAATTTCAACGGAAACACGACCTGGTCCTCTGATTTTTCTCCAACGCACATTTACTCCCTAAAAAGAACACAGATTTGGCCTCACGCATCGCAATTGGCCGAACACTGACCGCACCCTCACCCCATCTGCTTGGGGTGTAGGGAAACCAAGGTATTCTCGACCAAACACATCTTCAATGTTGGGGGACTAAATTATTATACAAGGCTGAGGACCCGGCCCGTCCATGCCCACACCTATTGAATCAGGTGATACACAAAGAGACATACATAATCCCTCTGCCGGTACATTTTGACTGCCTTAACATAACCATTCTCCAACCGACAGACGACAAATATATCCACAAACATTTACTCACACACTTCGCAGCTCCTGCACTGTCTTACCATTGAGCATACATGGACCTACAAAATCACCCGCCGGAGGTGGGCATGAAGAAGTTGAGGTTGCTGAGGGTGACAAGGTTTACGTGTTAAGGCTAAGGTGAAGGGCACCACACGTCCATCCAGTCATACCAACATAGACTAGGGAGCGCCTTGTTATCAGGGTCCAGCTATTACACCCGGCAGGCTCAATAAGAATAACACGTCCGTGCGTAACCTGTAGGAGTGCTCGCGGGACATCTCCTGCGCAGATCGTAGGATAGTCGGCCTCAACAGGCCTCAGCAGGCCCAAACATGCATTGGCACTCATATAGACAGGAGCCATTGGAGGCGTGACGACACTCTGAACAAACGCCTAAATTGGTCAACAAAGCGAAGTCGATACATTAAAAAGCTCGTCATCCTAAGCAAGAGGCAATCATTCCTGACGACAAACAGAAGCCGCACGGTGCTGACGGACAACATAAATCACAAATATGCAAACATCTACATATGAACAGGAGAAAAATTAATTTTATTCATAATCAATTCCCCCAGAAATGATATACACATGTCTGAGAACGAGGCGCTGTGGTTAACATGTGATTGGCTGCGTACGAGGATATTTGGGTTATCGCTGAACATCGAGGCGACATCTATTCTATTTATAAAAGTGTATTTGCTTAATGCAGTTCAACATAATGTGGTATTAGTAACCGTGTGTAATGGGGAGTTAGAAGCAATCCTTTGAGGATCATGACATGATCATGTTTGTGTCATGGGTGATTTTAATTGCCACAAAACAGTCAAACATTTTATTGAGTGACTGATACTCCTGGCAGATAATGAACTAGTTTTTTGTGGATAAGTCACTGTTACCCCAGAACACACACACTCCTGCTAATGACAACGGGATAGCAGTGAAATGGTCTGATCACTTAGCTCTTACCTCAGAGGTTGTCAGCAATATTACTCGAGTGATTGTAAGGGCTTACACGCCCCAGGCAGACCAATTGCTGCTCCATGCAGAGCTCTCAATTCATACGCTACCTATAAAGGTTAATGGGAACTTCCTCTACACAGTCCATTAACAGATAATTCAATGATATTGCTACGACTAATATATGCTGCTTAGCACTTATCAGTCAGTTTGTGAGCTTGCCGCCAGAGGTGCTCCGGATTCATGCAGCAGCTGACAGAGACAAGTTAGAGACAGAGACAAGCTAGAGACACAGACAAGTCAGAGACAGAGACAAGTAAGACGAGCTCTACGAGTCTATATGTGGTGCAGCTCACATGGCTTATATAGCAGCGTGTGGAGAGCAAACACCAAGGGGGAAGCAAAAGGCGCCAGGGTGGAACAGGCTTGAAGCTGACCTACACGAAGCCAGCAAAGCGGCTTATGTCCAATGGCATGATGCTGGTCAACCCCAATCAGGCTTATCATACAGTAAAAAAATAGATCGAAAAATGCCCGCAAGTACGCATCGCGCTACTGTAAGAGGAACGAGTTGGATTTACGTGCAGCCAGACTGTAAGGAGGAATAGCTGGTAGGCGGATGACTGATTTCTGGAAAGAAATGAAAAATCTATAACCGATAGATAGCTCCGTTGCTCAATCTCTTAACGACGGAACAGAGGAGAGAAATATTGCTGATATGTGGCGCGACCATTTTGATGGAATCATGGACAGTGTCAACTACGACAGTGACTTGTTATTTTGTCAATGAGGCCCTCAATCGGGATAGTGACGATGATGCTGTTTATATGTGTCAATAAATTTAAAAAATCCTCAATAAATTAAAAAATCGAAGAGCTGTGGGAAAGAATAGTGTACTGGCAGAAGTATTCAAGTATGGCCCTGTTCAATTTCTCGTTTCCGTAAAATCAGATTGTATGGGAGGTGAAACCACCCAACCAGAGGTTCCAGTACAGAACGGACGACGTACTTGGCGGAACCCCCCTGGTTCATGTGGAGAGTTTCCCTTACTTGGGGCATTTAATTACAAATAACATGTGTGATGATGACGATATCTTTAAACAACGCCGGTCAATTGCGGTTGATAACCAACTAATAATGAAAAAAAATGTACATCGGCTTCTAAGCTGAAACTTTTTTACAAATTACTGTTTTCTTATATACTGACTCTCATTGTAGTTTACATTTAAGAGGAGTACTATGAGCAAACTGAGAGTAGCAGACAATAATATTTTCTTGCGACTGGTTGGTGTCCCAAGAACAACGAATGCTAGCCTAGTATTTGCAGAATATGATGTTGATTGCTTGGAAGTACAAACAAGATAAAGTGCATTCAGCCTACAGGAGCGAATTGAAATCTTGAATAATCCCTTCCTCTAGAAGCAATATGTAACAGTGAGGGATGAGACAGAATACTGTTTGTGCGGGAAGATCTGATAATAGGAATTATGTTTGATTCCTAACTGCATATCTATGCCGTGGGCCCATTGTATGCGAGTGGCTGTCAGGTTGAGATGCGACTCCAGGTGTATTCACTGATAGGGGGCTTATACTAAACCTCTTCAACTTTGTTATTTGTATACATATTCATGTGAAAAAGGGACATAAATGATATTTCAAGCACACTTGTCTCAAACGTATTTGATTAATTTTGGTCGTGTTTTTCAGGCTTGATCTGTCTTCACGTTTTTTTTTGGAACGATATTTTTTATGCATTGGTATGAGTGTTTTTGTGGAACATGTTTCCTGTTCTAACCAATACTGTACCATTGAGTGCTTTAATAAAAAGAATAATTATTGGTATTATTATTATTGTCCTACGCTGCTCATTGCAGTGAAGAGTAATCTAGTTAAGACTGAATGCTGTAGTACTGAGGAAGATGGTACCCAATGGAATAAAGTTCATCTACTGATGAAGCGCCAATGTTGACTATCATAGTAAAATGGCCATCCTATTAACTGCTTTTATTCTGGAGGTTGGATATGTAGAATCAAGCAGACAGGCAGTGCCACTACTGTCTTAGAATTGGTCATACTATAATCTTGAGTTAGTATAGTAATGTATAGTATTTATAATTAAACACTGATAATAATACAAGCAACTAACTGCAATGAAAAGACAATTGCAGTGCAACAAATCGTTCCCAGGACTTGCAAAAAAAACTGCTGCACCACCCTGATATAATGTCAGAGAATGGCAAGTTAGCAATAGCGTGACCAGGAGAGGGGCCGCCCGTCCCGTACTAGGGAAGTTCAAGAATTGAATCCAATTACTGTATCCTTGAATAATAGTCTAAGCGATTGAACCAATTTGCCTCAAATGGAAATTTCTGGGTAGGTTTAGATCTGCGTTGTCCGGTGCGCTATAATTGGTTCTGTTTGTACTGATATTTTAACACTCTCTAGCATTATAATACTGCATGTAAATGAACAGACTAGAGTAGATTCGTAAGGCAAAGACTTGCACAAACATGACCAACTGTGAACTTGTGGCTCTGCGTCAGGTATTTGTACTGTGTCCACCAACATACCACGCAAGAAGAAACTAGATTTTACCTAGTCACTCTCCCTTGAGGGCTGAATGATATATGCTAGGTACAAGGAATAGAGGGACTTTCTTGAGATTGATCAATGACGATATTTGAACCGTCCCACATTCTTTAATGTGTTAATTCAAGTTTGTTGTCGGTCAATTTAGGGATAGACGGCTATCAGTAAACACATTAAATAAGGGGGGCACGAACTACCACAAGGGTTAATTAGAGTCAGTGACGGGTACGACAATTCGGCTAACCTGATTGAATCAAATCATCGCAGGTTTGAGAGAAGCTCAAAAGTTCTCGTAAAACTATGAACCAGTGTCTACATAAATTTTAGCCTCCATAATAATGAAGAATAATGTCATCAGAAGGAAGCCTAAGTAGCGTCTTCCATCATGAAGACAAGCCTGATATGGTACTGTTCTTCAGCCAAACAGAATTATCTTCAAGAATATTTTGCCACCATGAGCTGCCGTGCCCTGAACAATCTTTGTATTGAGGCTTGAACAGGCTTTGAGAATATTGGCTGTTAACCGGGAAATGTCATCAAGTTAAATAATGAACTCCATTTAAAAAAATGCAACGGAAGTTAACCGTTTATTAGTTTGTGATGCAGTCTACATACACTCGGGCTGTTAAGCTTAAGATCCGCTCCAGTCAGTGAATACAATTTGCAATTGCGGTCACGACTGGGTGACGTGCCTGGTCTCTTCGTTTACAAGGCCATGACGTGTTTCCCAAAGCGGGAACTCCCAATATATGCAGCCCCAGCCACTCGAACGGCAGTCAAGCAGGCTATGCCCTCGGCCACCGCCGCCGGATGATCATTTGTCCGAGAATATCAGACAGTTAATAGTCTAGAATGCATCCATTGCTGAAACCTTACTGAACCCCCAATATTTTTAGTTGGTCCTGAATTTTGTCAATGGACGCATCACTGTTTGCTACACTTTTTTTCAACGATATCATTTATATTGTCCTTATCTTGCAGGAGACGAGATACAATATCACCGATAAGGCTCATGCTGAATTACCTTTTTTTTTAGAGCACCGGGAACAAAAATTAGGATGAGTCGACGTCCTGTTCGCTGTGCCAAAATCTATTAATAGACAGTACGCTTGTGGAGTACAGTTGCTTCTGATAGCACATTACGCTCATAATGAAGGATAATTGTTTCGCAAAATTTATCATGAACACCATTGCTGATTAAATTTCATTAGTTATTAAGGAAAAATGATTGAACATTGTTCGTGTCATTGACTCGGAGACCTTCAACATTATAATAATTCCAAACACTCGAACACTGTTTGGAGGGACATGAATAGAGCTTCTATACCCTCAATCATACCATCATTCCATAAACTCAAACGCTGTTTTGGAGGGGGATGAATAGTGCCTCTATACCTTCAATCATACCCTCATTCCAAAGACTCGAACACTGTTTGGAGAGACATGCATGAATAGCGCTTCTATACCCTCAATCATACCCTCATTCCAAAGACTCGAACACTGTTTGGAGGGAGATGAGTAGCGCTTCTATACCTTCAATCATACCCTCATTCCAAAGACTCGAACACTGTTTGGAGGGACATGAATAGCGCTTCTATACCCTCAATCACACCCTGATTCCAAAGACTCGAACACTATTTGGAGGGACATGAATAGCGTTTCTATATTCTCAATCATACCCTCGTTTCAAAAACTCGATCGCTCCATGTTTGGAACGACTCGAATGGCGCTCCTATACCAATAATTAAACTATCATTCCAAAGAAACGATCGTAGTCTGTTAGAGGGTTATGAATGCCGTTTATATCTTCACTTGCTTATTTGACAGTGCTCTGTCACCAGATTGGGTATGAAGTGTCTCAACATGGAGTCTTACGACATTACGCTTCATGGTCTTAAGTGAAGCATAATGATCTCATCATCATAATCCCCTTCAGAAACCTTTCTTCCTTGCTTTCTTTACTGAAAAGTTCTCTTCAGTTTTCCCTTTCGACCGGAGGCCGTCCTTCTGTAGGCACAATAGGCCGACCTTAAGCCAAAGATCAAATCATTGTCAATCAGGGGAGATAAATTTGCATACCATTCCGGTCAGCGTTCGCGGGCAGCTTTGTGAGCACCGTAATTAATGAGTATACCTGAGTAGGAGCCAGACGCCGTCTGACGTTCGAGTTGGTACTGAGTGGAGATGTTCCACCTGTTTTAGAGAGTCGAATAGCGTCCTGGTCTAAACTTTGCGCTTGAGCTGTCTCATGGGGTGATCTTTTCTCATGCTGCTGCGACATACTGTACTTCCGGCTCTTGCTGCATATCATAGTGTGTTTACATCTCATGCTGCTGCGACACACTATGTTTCCGGCTCTTGCTGCATATCATAGTGTGTTTACATCTCATGCTGCTGCGACACACTATGTTTCCGGCTCTTGCTGCATATCATAGTGTGTTTACATCTCATGCTGCGAAAAAAGAGAATTCGTATTATTTACACATACAAACAGAAATAATACCTAATCTCTTATCCATAGCTAGGTAAAACTAGTTGGACAGGTAAAATAAAAGGAATCATGTGGAGCAATAACATTTTTATGTTTCATATAACATTCGCACGCTGAACAAATGACTCGAAATACGCTCCGAAGATCTCAGGTCGGAGTATTGGTTCAGATTTACTTCCGATTGGACTTCCCAGAGAAATTGCTAAGAAATATTCACGTAACAACACATGCTTCGATAGAACACTTTAGAACTACGACAGGATAGGGAATGAATGGATGAACATCCGAGAGATTTATTATTTTTAAAACATCATTGGGAACTATACTAGATTTTTGTTTTAACAAAAAATGATTCTTTTTTCACAGACGTGAGATTAATGCTAACAATTGTTATAAATGCCAGCATGTCGTACAAAGAGTGGTAATATTCATTGACATTCCATTGCATTTTGGCCAGGTATCCATAAATCACTCTCTTGGTTCGCCTCACTACACATACTTATGAAGAGAATCCCCATCGGCAAGATCTGTCGTGGCGTCAGCAAAGTGGATGAATAGCAGTTCGTGAGAGCAAGCCCGCATTTTATTAAAATGTAACAAAAAAACAGTGGTCCATGAATAGACTTCTGCGGCATACCAGTTTTCTCGGGACGAATGCCCTACACAACATCATTACCACAGACATATTGATAACGATCTGCCGATACAGCATCATTACCACAGACATATAGGCAACGATCTGCCGACACATCATCATTACCACAGATATTTTGACAACGATCTGCCGACACAACATCATTACCACAAACATTTTGACAACGATCTGCCGATACAGCATCATTACCACAGACATATTGACAACGATCTGCTGACACAGCATCATTACCACAGACATATTGACAACGATCTGATAATTATTATGAGAAACCATCTATACACGTATCCCATTTTCCCTTTTGTTTTCATCGGAATACCATGATTCACCGCATCGATGGCATTACCAATATCGAGAAAATGTCTGAAAAATGTATTATGTCATTTAAATCACTCAGAGCCGAAATGGTGACTAGAGATAATGTTATAAGTTTGGTTTATTTCTTGTTTCAGCACGATAATGATTTGTTCGTTTCAAACTTCTATCGTATGACGATCAAAATTTTCTGAAAATCTCATTGACACGTGCTGATGAGAAGACCAATCATTGAAAGTGCATGCGATCTGATAACTATGGAAGAAAATAGCTTGGTCGCTTCAAAATTGTGATCCGATCATTTGGCTAGCCCGTCAAAGAGAGCATATTAAATTCTGTTATCATTACTTGATATTTGCATATCAATTGTACATATTATTACACTAACATAGTTAAGATGACCCCAAGCCAAGTTTGGATCATACATGCAATTGACTATTTATTTGAGTTTC
>SDVV010009277.1:0-16782 GCA_016164225.1 Gammarus roeselii
AACCGAATGTAGAGCAGGCTAGGCGTTCAAACAAAGAGGAGCCTTGGACGAGGGTCTCTGCATGATGGCGAGGAAGCGTTGGATGAGGAGCGTTGGATGAGGGTGTCTGCATGATGGCGAGGAAGCGTTGGATGAGGAGCGTTGGATGAGGGTGTCTGCATGATGGCGAGGAAGCGTTGGATGAGGAGCGTTGGATGAGGGTGTCTGCATGATGACGAGGAAGCGTTGGATGAGGAGCGTTGGATGAGGGTGTCTGCATGATGGCGAGGAAGCGTTGGATGAGGAGCGTTGGATGAGGGTGTCTGCATGATGGCGAGGAAGTGTTGGATGAGGGTGTCTGCATGATGGCGAGGAAGCGTTGGATGAGGAGCGTTGGATGAGGGTGTCTGCACGATGGCGAGGAAGCGTTGGATGAGGAGCGTTGGATGAGGGTGTCTGCATGATGGCAAGGAAGCGTTGGATGAGGAGCGTTGGACGAGGGTCTCTGCATGATGACGAGGAAGCGTTGGATCAGAGTCTCAACATGATGGTGAGGAAGCGTTGGATAAGGGTCTCTGCACGATGGCGAGGAAGCGTTGGATCAGGGTCTCTGCATGATGGTGAGGAAGCGTTGGATGAGGGTCTCTGCATGATGGCAAGGAAGCGTTGAATGAAGGTCTCTGCATGATGGCGAGGACGCGTTGGATGAGGGTCTCTGCATGATGGCGAGGAAGCGTTGGTTGAGGAGCGTCGGATGAGGGTCTCTAAATGATGGCGAGGAAGCGTTGGATGAGGAGCGTCGGATGAGGGTCTCTAAATGATGGCGAGGAAGCGTTGGATGAGGAGTGTTGGATGAGGTTCTCTGCATGATGGCGAGGAAGCGTTGGATGAGGAGCGTTGGATAAGGGTATCTGCATAATGACGAAGGAGAAAAACCAATATTAGTAAACTACTCTTTCGTATTTTCTGAACGTAAGGGACGTACCTTAATTCCTTCAATCATTAATATTCTAAAACGCAGGGTTGATATTTCACTTTATTTACGTGTTAACTCGGGCCTTTTAAATTCGACGTAGAGATTCCGTGTATATATCTGGAAATATTGCGGTGATCATCATCTTTAACATGCTAACAAGAGCATAGAGGTTGCGTTGACTCGCCAGTGGCTGTTATTGTCATTCTTGGAGTTGAAAGTTGATTGCTGCATAGTTAAATATTACAAAGATTTGAATCACGTTCGTGACTGCATCCGCTGTCATCAACGGAACGTATCCGCTGTCATCAACGAACGTATCCGCTGTCATCAACGGAACGTATCCGCTGTCATCAACGAACGTATCCGCTGTCATCAACGAACGTATCCGCTGTCATCAACGAACGTATCCGCTGTCATCAACGAACGTATCCGCTGTCATCAACGAAACGTATCCGCTGTCATCAACGAAACGTATCCGCTGTCATCAACGAAATGTATCCGCTGTCATCAACAAAACGTATCCGCTGTCATCAACGAAACGTATCCGCTGTCATCAACGAAACGTATCCGCTGTCATCAACAAAACGTATCCGCTGTCATCAACGAAACGTATACGCTGTCATCAACGAAACGTATCCTCTTTCATCAACGGAACGGTCCGCTGTCGCTAAAGGCAGGAAAGGAACTATAAATTGTTATTTTTATTATTAGATCATTTATTTCCAACGTCTGGCAATGGGTATTCAATTTTTTAGGTAAGAAATTAATTCTTAAACATAAGACATGAAACGTCATTATCAACTACGCTATTTTAATCCACGAAAACGAGAGTTCAATTTGAATTCGTCACAGCTCATTTCTAGGGGCCGCCGGTTCGGAATACATGCAGCGAAATTTTATTTACAATAGTATCATCTGTGCAAATTCAGAAAAAGTCTATTATGACAAAATAATTCCGACTACATAGCGTTGAGAAAACTAGTGACACGCGGGGTTGGAAAATAAGAAATTTTTGGGGTGGATAAATAACAAAATACATGGGTGTGTTTTCCCACCCCATGTACATGGGGTGGGAAAACACGCATGCATGTGGTTTGAGTCCGGAAAACATGGGGTTGGGACAATAAAATGGGCTAACATATTGTAATGATTGGTCTACATTATTGTACGATGATAAAGATGAGGATGGACGACATAAATTATCCAGAAAATATGAATAAAATATTGGGTTGGAAAATGAAAAAGCGCTAACATATTGTAAAGATGGGTTTAAACTATGGTAATAATAATGGAGGGGTGAGAAGGCGATATAAGGTATACGAAAGAGTTATACATAAAATACATTCCAAAAAATTGAATACACAATATACACACTTCAAGACTGCTAGGAAATGGTTAAATGATTGAAAATCAGAATAATACAATGCTGGGGTACACAAGTCGAATGAATATACTTCTGTTATAGAAGACAAAGCAAAATATTAGCAAATAAGGCAATGATTGTATCATCAAAAATTATATGGTAATCGTTAGAAATAGTTCAATGAATTATATTAAAATCGAGTTAACCTTGTCAGAGTTGGAAGCCTCCTATCGTTCCTCGAAAAGACTGAACTCGTATTTTAATTATACTACAACGACTGGAACATTTAAAACATAGAAATAGACAAAACGCTAGTTAACAATTATGGTAATTGACAAAGACAATTGTGATCGGTAGCAACTTAGAAAACATATGTATCGTCTGAGTAAAAACGATAAGATGGTGTCTCAATGTTGGGAGTTAAGGTGGTGGTGGTTTCGGACATGCTGAAGAACAGAATGCATTTTCTGGTTACTGGTATTATGCAGCTAGCTTGTGTTTGTGGGCAAAGTTACCGTTTTGAATTGATCGGTCAATAGATGTTTTTTAAGCCAATTCGTGTAGGACGTGTTAGATTCAAGATTCTTGAGGCTTGTTTGGAGGCTGTTTCTGGATTTTGGTCCAATTATCAAAAAAGCTCGACAGGTAGTTTCTGTCTTCCTGTGTTCAACGTGCATAGTATCATTATCTCTTGGGGATCAATTGTTCTTTTCACCTCGAGAATATATGTGATTTTGGCTGCCAGGTGAATGTTTTTCTAGAAAGTGGTTTTTGATTAGCAATATTCAGTACGAGTTCGGTATACAGTGTGCCATTTGGTACACTCTGCTCTCAGACTGAGCTTGAGAACGAGAAACATAGGGCTATCACCATCGCGTTGCTTCAGAATTAGATTTACATGGCCACCATCATCGCGTTGCTTGAGAATTAGATTTACATGGCCACCATCATCGCGTAGCTTGAGAACGAGAGACTTGTAGCTACCATCATCGCGTAGCTTGAGATCGAGAGACATGTAGCCACCATCATCGCGTAGCTTGAGAACGATAGACATGTAGCCACAATCATCGCGTAGCTTGTGAAAGAGAGACATGTAGCCAGCAACATCGCGTAGCTTGAAAACGAGAGACAAGTAGCCACCCTCATCGCGTAGCTTAGGAGCGAGATACATTTAGCCACCCTCATTGCGTAGCTTGAGAACAAGAGCCACGTAACCACCATCTCGCGTATCTTGAGAAAGAGAGACAGGTAGTCACCATCATCGTATAGCTTGGGAGCGAGCGAGAGACATGTAACCACCCGCATCGCGGAGCTTGAGAACAAAAGACATGTAACCACCATCATCGCGCAGCTTGAGAACGAGAGATAAGTAGCCACCCTCATCGCGTAGCTTGAGAACGAGAGACATGTAACCACCATCATCGCGTAGCTTGAGAACGAGAGACATGTAGCCATCATCATCGCGTAGGTTGACAGCGAGAGACATGTGGTCACCACATCGTGTAGCTTGAAAGCGAGAGACATGTGGTCACCACATTGCGTAGCTTGTGAACGAGAGACATGTAGCCACCATCATCGCGTAGCTTGAAAACGAGAGACAAGTACCCACCCTCATCGCGTAGCTTAGGAGAGAGATACATTTAGCCACCCTCATCGCGTAGCTTGAGAACAAGAGCCACGTAACCACCATCTCGCGTATCTTGAGAACGAGAGACAGGTAGTCACCATCATCGTATAGCTTGGGAGCGAGCGAGAGACATGTAACCACCCGCATCGCGTAGCTTGAGAACGAAAGACATGTAACCACCATCATCGCGCAGCTTGAGAACGAGAGATATGTAGCCACCCTCATCGCGTAGCTTGAGAGCGAGATATGTAGCCACCCTCATCGCGTAGCTTGAGAACGAGAGACATGTAACCACCATCATCACGTAGCTTGAGAACGAGAAACAGGTAGCCACCATCATCGCGTAGCTTGAGAGCGAGAGACATGTGGTCACCACATCGCGTAGCTTGAGAGCGAGAGACATGTGGTCACCCTCATCCTGTAGCTTGTGACCGAGAGACATGTAGCCACCCTCATCACGTAGCTTGAGAACGAGAGACATGTAACCACCATCATCGCGTAGCTTGGGAACGAGAGACAGGTAGCGACCATCATCGCGTAGGTTGAGAGCGAGAGACATGTGGTCACCACATCCCGTAGCCTAAGAGCGAGAGACATGTGGTCACCACATCGCGTAGCTTGAGAACGAGAGACATGTAGTCACCATCATCGCATAGCTTGAGAGCGAGAGACAGGTAGCCACCATCATCGCGTAGCTTGAGAGCGAGAGACATGTGGTCACAGCATCGCGTAGCTTGAGAACGAGAAACCTGTGGTCACCCTCATCGCGTAGCTTGAGAATGAGAGACATTTAGCCACCCTCATCGCGTAGCTTGAGAACGAAAGACATGTAACCACCATCATCGCGTAGCTTGTGAACGAGAAACAGGTAGCCACCATCATCGCGTAGCTTGAGAACGAGAGACATGTAGCCATCATCATCGCGTAGGTTGAGAGCAAGAGACATGTGGTCACCACATCGCGTAGCCTGAGAGCGAGAGACATGTGGTCACCACATCACGTAGCTTGAGAACGAGAGACATGTGGTCACCACATCGTGTAGCTTGAGAGCGAGAGACATGTGGTCACCCTCAGTGCGTAGCTTGAGAACAAGAGACATGTAGCCACCCTCATCGCGTAGCTTGAGAACGAAAAAACATGTAACCACCATCATCGCGTAGCTTGAGAACCAGAGACAGGTAGCTACCATCATCGCGTAGCTTGAGAGCGAGAGACATGTGGTCACCATATCATGTAGCTTGAAAGCGAGAGACATGTGGTCACCCTCATCGCGTAGCTTGAGAACGAGAGACATTCAGCCACCCTCATCGCGTAGCTTGAGAACGAAAGACATGTAACCACCATCATCGCGTAGCTTGTGAACGAGAGACAGGTAGCCACCATCATCGCGTAGCTTGAGAGCGAGAGACATGTGGTCACCACATCGCGCAGCTTGAGAACGAGAGACATGTAGTCACCATCATCGCATAGCTTGAGAGCGAGAGACAGGTAGCCACCATCATCGCGTAGCTTGAGAGCGAGAGACATGTGGTCACAGCATCGCGTAGCTTGAGAACGAGAAACCTGTGGTCACCCTCATCGCGTAGCTTGAGAATGAGAGACATTTAGCCACCCTCATCGCGTAGCTTGAGAACGAAAGACATGTAACCACCATCATCGCGTAGCTTGTGAACGAGAAACAGGTAACCACCATCATTGCGTAGCTTGAGAACGAGAGACAGGTAGCGACCATCATCGCGTTGGTTGAGAGCGAGAGACATGTGGTCACCACATCGCGTAGGTTGAGAGCGAGAGACATGTGGTCACCCTCATCGCGTAGCTTGGGAACGAGAGACATTCAGCCACCCTCATCGCGTAGCTTGCGAACGAAAGACGTGTAACCACTATCATCGCGTAGCATGTGAACAAGAGACAGGTAGCCACCATCATCTCGCAGCTTGAGAGCGAGAGACATGTGATCACCACATCGCGTAGCTTGAGAGCGAGAGACATGTGGTCACCACATCGCGTAGCTTGAGAACGAGAAACATGTAGTCACCATCATCGCATAGCTTGAGAGCGAGAGACATGTGGTCACCACATCGCGTAGCTTGAGAGCGAGAGACATGTGGTCCCCTTCATCGCGTAGCTCGGGAACGAGTGACATGTAGTCACCCTCATTGCGTAGCTTGAGAACGAGAGACATGTGGTCACCACATTGCGTAGCTTGAGAACGAGAGACATTTAGCCACTCTCATCGCGTAGCTTGAGAACGAGAGACCTGTAGACACCCTCATCGCGTATCTTGAGAAAGAAAGACATATAACCACCATCATTCCGTAGCTTGAGAACGAGAAACAAGTAGACACAATCATCGCGTAGCTTGAGAGCGAGAGACATGTGGTCACCACATCGCTTAGCTTGAGAACGAGAGACATGTAGTCACCCTCATCGCGTGGCTTGAGAATGAGAATCATTTGGCCGCCATAATCGCGTATCTGGCCGCCCGAGTTGCTTGTGGTGGCCTTACATAATGAGAATCACGACCACCGTCATCGTGTGTCAGATCCAAGGAACTTTCACCTTTCGCCTCCGGCATCACAAACACCGCACACGAATTAGCGGAAATAAGATCGTACTTTTTACCCAAATTAGAAACGACATATTACTATAACTGTTCCAGCTACCCATCGCTGGGTACATTGCAATGCCGGTCTTTAGAGGTATGTTCTGTACTCGCAATTTACTAGAGATGAAATTGAAGAGAAGGAAAGATGTAATTGGTGTTGTCCAACATGTTATAGAGATTTTATTCGATTCACGAAAAAGAATCACCTTCGATTTCGTACACATAAGCTAAACCATCACTCGGACTTGCAGCACGGGTCATCTGAAGCTATTGACTTAGACTTAATCAAATATGTGTGCTATAAATTGAGCACGTAGGAAGTACAAAAACATATTTATTTCATTCAATAAACAAAAAAAAAAGCATTCGTGTTTCTCATTGGCATTTGGAACCTAATTAGCGCAGAAGCCCCGCTTAGTCCTGCTGTTACCAAACGCCAATGGTGCCCGGGATTGGAGGCGTCGGAAACGTTCTCGATGACATTTTGATGAAGTTGTGAACTAAAGAGGTAAGTTATAGAGTGTACATTGGGCAGCTACTTGAAGGTTCACATCGGCCATCATTGAGATTTTCTATCCTGCCTGAATTGCCATTACTTAGTGAATCGATTACATATTCTGTTGAGATCTCTTCATAAATGTGATTTCCGTAATAATGCCTCTAGAAATTGTATAACGCAATAGTTGACCTGAAATACCCATATGATAGGGTGTATTAGAGAAGAATGATAACTGGATACTGAAATATTCTGCTTTATTGATCGTCAAAAATGCTTCCATTGTCATTCGCTTCTGATCTCCGCCTATGTACTTTACAGGCACATTTATCACAGATCCCAACAAGCACACATCGAGAGGCTGTAAGACGTGCGAATCACAAGGGTCAACATGGATCATTAATATAAGTTTCAATATTGAATGCAAGCCTCCACACTTGTTACCTTAACTTGTGATAATCATATCAGCCGACCGGTCCCACAGCGGGGGTTCGAATGAGGCAGTTCAAGTAATGGGTTCATTGAGGGACAGTGAACCCATTACTTCACCTCAAAACAAACCCCATGACTGAATACAGATAAACTTCAATCATTGGAGCAGTTATCTTCCGATTTGCATGCATTACAATCACAAAATGGATTATCAGACATTTTTTCATTGAAAACGAACTACTGTTGTGTCGAACTTCTTTGAAACGTCGCCAAAATAAATAGCTCGTTGAACTGAAGCCATGCTGTCATGAAACCACTCATAATGAACGTGAACAATTTCATATGATTTTGATATTAGGAAAAAGTGGTTGTCGCTGTCGTTGGAAGTCCAAATCTGTTTGAATCATACAAAATTCCTCAGTGGGTCAATTGACTCATATAGAGCGCTTTACAATGATGGAATCTGCCGATGAATTAGATAAAAAATACTTTGAAATATACTACAGTATTATATTGAAATGCAGCTAGCTATATTGATAAAGGTATTAGAGCACTCGCGACTCTGATTTATCTTCTTCTTTACCCACCTTGGTGACGCTCTTCGATCGCGCCATTTCCTGAGGTTTTGGCAGTCATTGCGACGAATCGTAAGGGATGTCAAACGGCAGAAATTTTGACTGCATAGGCCCCGGATTGGATTTCATTTGGACCTCATTTCCTCATGGGGCTTGGGGAATTCGATGTCGTAGGTGTCACGCCTCTTCTTGTTCTCTTCTTATCCCCCTTGGTGATGTTCTTCTGGGTGTTTCCTGAGGTTTCGAGAGCCGTTGCGACGAGTCATACAAGATAACAAACTGACTGACAGCGATGCCATTGGAGGGCAGGAGTGACAAGAAATCAAAAGGGTCAGAGTGACCAGAATAGATGAAGAAAGAAGATGAAAGAACAGTAGTAGAGTTCATGGATATTAGTAGTGTATACCGGAGCGAAACGCGGATGTGAAGGAATTAGATAGGGATAAATAGAGTTTCTTTTGGTGTGCGGGGTATGGCGCGGTGCATGCAACTTTGACTCACCGAGCGTACGGGGGTTCGCGCAGAAACGGGGGGCGGGGGCGGAGGGTACCGGAACTGGTTTGGTGCCCGAGTCAGCTAACGGACGGATGGAGGCGGGGAGACGAGGGGGCAGCGGAAGGAGGACGGCCGAAGTCAGACAGGCGGCTAACGGATGACTCATTCCGATGAATGGATGGATAGCTTTCGGATTATTCATAAGGTATGTTACTAGGTTATATATATTATTAGGCTGTTTATAAGTTAATAGGTTATATAAATAGAACGTTTGCGCACAACCTCTGGTGTTCGCATTTCACCGGGGTATTGCATGCAACCTTGTCTCGTTCGGATGAACGGATGGACGGATGAACGGACGGATATACGGACAGCGTTCGGAAATGCATTGACAAGGTTTATGTTTTGAACATTTTAATTTGTACTGTATTTTGATATATATTGTATTTATATATGTTTTTCCTTCTTTAGATGGTTGTAGTGGAGTATAATTGGTCACTAACTGTTGCTCGTTATATATATTTATTAAATTCTGGTATGAATAGTGTTATAACAAGTTTTCTGGAGGGGGATTGGTGCGGTAGAGAAACCCCCCTAGGTAGAAGTTGGATACGCTCCTAGAAAATTATGTGAGTTTGCTCCTGCCTGTTCCTTGTCTTATAAATTTTGTTTCCGTGGCACGTTTGTTACGTTGTGAGTGTATACATCGTTATATATTTATGACTGGTTTATTGTTTATATATTTTTTTTCTGTGGACATATATGTTGGGGGGTTGGGATATTTAGGTCTGTCTTGTTCATTATTAATTACATATTCTTTCATAGGATTAGTGTGGTAGGTATAACCTATAACTCAATTTGCAACCTAAGTGTGCGAACGGCCCTGTACGGTACCAACCTAAAATTGAATTTTAGGCGATGTTTGCATCTTCCAGAGTATTTCAGCCATAATTGTTAACAAAATTATGGTATTTTGGTATATTATATGTATATATAACATTTGATAATTGATATGTATATATAATATTCTGTTACGATTTTGCCGTAGTTACTTTAGTTAAAGAGGTGTTAATTTAACCCTGTTTTGGACTGAGTTGAGGCTAATTTCATCTGATTTTGCATGTACTATACCGTATTTACGTAAAAGTATTCCACATCATTTACTATTGGGTTCAGTTATGTCGCTCGTATGTCTTGGTATCTTATACACATTAGTTGTTAGTTGGTTACCTGCAAGTTAATTTCTCGTTCATCACATTTTTAAATGTATGTTTTGGATATGCTAGTGAATAATCTTCTTGCTCTGCTATAACTCGTGAGTTTTAATATAGGTCTTTCAGTTCTCTATGTTCTCCGTTGAATTTTCATCTTCGATGCAGGTTTTTGAGTATTCGATACAATATCGGAATATATTACGTTTGTATCTACATAATAGAATATTATTCCAGGTCTAATTTAGGTACATATTGTTCATTTTTAGTTTTTTATATATCTTATTACATCCTGGCAACGTTTGACGTGGTTATTATAGATATAAAACAGACGATTTGTTACAAACTTGGTCTTGCTGTTAGGGTATTGTATATTTATTGTACGACCATTCTTCAATGTTTAGGAGGAGTTAGAGGAAAAAAAACTAGGTATGTGTATGCCTATTTGTGTACGTAACCGATTTACTGGAATGGATTCCCATTGTAGTACAATTTTACTGTCAGTTACAGCAGAGTAGAGAATCTTATTTAGCTATTTATATATGTTGTTTATGTATGTTTAAGAGGTGTATGTCTGTACTGCATCTATGTGAAATTTCGTCATTGATCCCTAGCAAGTGTATAGTTTTACGTTTTAGAAGATGATTTACTGAATGAATGGGTCATGGTGTAGAGGTGGTTTACACTTCTTGTTGTCATTTGGAGTTCATCCGTGATCAACGTAAATTGGTAAGTTCATGAGAAAGATCGAATTCATGTTCCATCTGTTTGTTAGAGAGGTTATCCGACAAGCTGCTGATCGTTGCAGTGGTTTACTTATGTCATCAAAGAACACAACCCTAGCTTTTTACGGCCACACACTCTCTGAGACTCATTCTTGACCACTGTACATGTGTCTAGATTTTGGTTATGTCCAGGATGTGATTTTGTTCGATTTTGTTCAGAGACGATGGGTTAACAGATGCGAGGTACGTCTGTGGCATCGTACCGTGACTGGCTGTTACCTCTAAATTCGTTATATATCGGTGGTAGATTGCTGAGAAGTGACCTAGTAAAGCATTTTAGAGTTCATTTTTATGACGCAGTGGGCTTGGATTTTGTACTGCTAGAGGCATAGCATCAGTTAGGTCTAGGAATTTGCTATAGATTTGAATGGTGTCGTAGTAAAAATAATATTATTCTCATGAACTCGGTGTTAAATGTCAGATATTTTTAGTTAGCCAAGTTATCGCTTCAATAAACCAACTTGGCTCTGTCGTCCCTCGAAAATTTGAAATTTGATTGAAATTTTAAATATTCAGTCTGTGTTATATATTTTTACCTCATGTAACACGTACATACACTTGAATATTCACATTCACATACGTATACAGTCCTATACATTTACACAGTTGATGACCTAGGTGAGTAATGTTAGGTCAAATGTTTTGCGAAAAACCACATGTAATCAGCTTATAATAGCTAGCTGGCTATCGAGAATGGAGTCAGTGATACGATGAGATCAAGCGGAGACACACGTTTCGTCATAGAATAAACACAAATGAACATTCATATCTCAAAATTTTGTATACAACTGCTGGAAGAAGAAATCTCCGAAGATGATATGAGTCGGATCGAATAAATATTGACTAGTGTTGAAAATAACAGTTATCTCAGAATGGACAAACAAGAATCAAAAGAGTGGGAGATATCATTCATAAATGGATGCAGGAAAAAGGAAGTCTCCTTTGGTTAACTAATGTGGACGCGTTACATTCGTATGTGAGTAAGTTTAGGAGGGGGAAGGAGGGGTGAGAAAAGCAAATCTCGAAAATTTATATGATCCAAGGGTAAAATCTTCATCATGATTGTAATCAAGCTGAGGTAGTGGACAACAAATTATACCTTTGAACAAAAAAGAAACTGGATCGTATGCAAATTTCTCAATGATGAATCTCAGTATGACTTTGAATTGGAAAGATTAGAATAATTAGGGTTTAAGAAGAAGAAGTAATATATTTATTGACACACGGGAACGGAATAGCCTTCAGTATCCGAATCAAAGAAATGATGGAGTATAAGATAGATTTTGAGAGTATACTGATATATAGTGATGAAAAGGACGGTTGGATGACGAATAATGCTGTTTAAGTATCCAAAACCAGGTAGAGGATATTGATGATGGCAGCAAAGTCTGTAAATACTAATAAATACTAATAAAAACTATGTATGTTCTCAGTGAAATGTTTCTTTAACCCAAAACTCGAAGGTTAAGTAATGAATTGTGAACATCGTGACAGTTGGAGGTAACATCGAATCTTCGAAATCAGTAGAAAAATATTGTTTCAAGGCTTGAAATGATGCCAGAAAACCTATCTCGAGGTAAATGATCTAGATGTCTTACAAATTGGTATGATATAAATCAGCGTCCGATCAGATCTTGAAACGAAGTCATCGTTAAGGATATGAAAATTATAGGAAAGAGGAAATGAAAATTCAGAGTTGCAAGTTGTCAAAGGTTGTAGAGTTAGAAGAAAAACTACGTAAAATAGAGCCGTGTGGGAGGGATTTGATATGAACATCGCCCAAAATAAATACTAAATATCATACATATCCATCAAACTTGAATGAAAATATATAATTATTGGTTAAGTTGGTTAGAATGACTAGATGTTTGAACCTAACATTGCGTATAACTGATCCACATTAAAAATGTAACAAATTGAAGTGCATTAGTTTTCTTGGATCCTACCTGCTGAGTCTCATCCAAACATGTAACAGAGCTATTGATAAATTCTGGAATCTAAACATCTGCAGAAGGTTTTTTGATGGATGAAATTGGAGAAAATGTATTCAACTGCTTTTGATATTATAAACATACAGCCCTAGTGGAGAGGTTCATACATATCAATATCATACATAACCATCAAACTTGATTAAAATACAAAACTACTGGATATAATAGTTTAAGTTGCCTAGGTAATAATGTATTCGTCATTGTATGGTAACCCTTTTGCATTCATCGATATTTGAACAATGATATCGTACATTTATATATATTTCGCTAAATATGTACCTTAGACATGGTTTATATCCTAGATCTTGTGGATTGCGGACCTTACAATGCAGATCTGTATGAAAAGTTGTTAGCGTGGATTTATTCAATATTTGATATAATAGACGAAAATGGTAGGAGCAAAACGTCCAACACTACAAAAAAAATCATATGCCAACAGTAAAACCGGACATATATCTTGCTAACGCTTTAACATTCGTAACACTCAATGACGTATGGGGTAAGCTTACATAAACGCTTCGAACTCGAAAGTCCACAAACGAGCGATGACCTAACATTACACGGGACTAGTTGATATTACTGGACTTGTAACAAGCGAAGTGAAAAAATATATATATAAATGTAGGCACACAATCTGCTAAAGATTGGTAAAACTACAGGGTCAAGTGGATAGATTTGATAAGGATGAAGGCTAAATCAATGAAGAAAAATACCTAACATAAGTATGAAATGAGGAAAAATATACAATCCTTGATAATTTTAGGTTAGGATGAGTTAGGATTATAGCCATCATTACAGACAATCAGTGAAAAATATTAAAGTGGATCTGGTGTATGGTCAAAAAGGTCGAATATTCTGAATGGGAACGAAGTCGCATAACAAAAGCCTGAAATAATCAAAAACTTCTAAGTGTCTAAACTGCAAATGAAATATAAACATTTATATAAGTAAAACTTGCGGAAATAAGCATCAAGTAAAGACCTTCGATTTGATAACATAATTGAGATGTACATCAAATTATTGAAGAATTTCAACACTAACACTCAACACAAATCCGGTGGATTAGTTCTCCAAGGCAACATGGAGCCGGACCCAAATCCAATGTCGAGAGGGGAAACACACCAAATTTTTGAAGCATTACATCCAATTAAGCGTATTTTATACCCAACATTCCGTAAACTTAGGAAAAAAATGTAAACAAGAACTATACGCTAGCTAAATAAGATTCTCTACTCTACCCTAAGCAACAATGATTAACTATTATGTACGGTGAATCCTACCACACTCAGATGACAAAAGATTCCAATATCCTATGTGATCTGGTTCATGAATAAGAATATATACAAATATAACAACCAACTAAAAATATCTGACATTTAACACCGAGTTCATGAGAATAATGTTATTTTATACTACGACACCATTAAAATCTATAGTAAATTCCTAGACCTAACTGATGCTATGCCTCTAGCAGTACAAAATCCAAGCCCACTGCGTCATAAAAATGAACTCTAAAATGCTTTACTAGGTCACTTCTCAGCAATCTACCACCGATATATAACGAATTTAGAGGTAACATCCAGTCATGGCACGATGCCACAGACGTACCTCGCATCTGTTAACCCATCGTCTTTAAACAAAATCGAACAAAGTCACATCCTGGACATAACCAAAATCTAGACACATGTACAGTGGTCAAGAATGAGTCTCAGAGAGTGTGTGGCCGTAAAAAAGCTAGGGTTCTGTTTTTTGATGGCATAAGTAAACCACTACAACGATCAGCAGCTTGTCGGATAACCTCTCTAACAAACCCATGGAACTTGAATTCGATCTTTCTCATAACTTACAAATTCACGTTGATCACGGATGAACTCCAAATGACAACAAAAAGTGGAAACCATCTCTACACCATGACCCATTCATTCAGTAAATCATCTTCTAAAACGTAAAACTATACACTTGCTTGGGATCAATGACGAAATTCCACATAGATGCAGTACAGACATACACCTCTTAAACATACATTCCTATGATTTTCGTGCAAAAAAAAACACAACATCAACAATATATATATAAATAGCTAAATAAGATTCTCTACTCTGCTGTAACCGACAATAAAATTGTACTACAATGGGAATCCATCCTAGTAAACCGGTTACTTACACAAATAGGCATAAACATAACTAGGTTTTTGCCTAAATATTGATGAATGGTCGTACAGTATACATACAATACCCTAACAGCAAGACCAAGTTTGTAACAAATCGTCTGTTTTATATCTATAATAACCACGTCAAACGTTGCCAGGATGTAATAAGATAAATAAAACACTAAAAATGAACAATATGTAACTAAATTAGACCTGAAATAATGTTCTATATTGTAGATACAAACGTAATATATTCCGATATTGTATTGAATACTCAAAAACCTGCATCGAATATGAAAATTCAACGGAGAACATAGAGAACTGAAAGACCTATATTAAAACTCACGAGTTATAGCAGAGCAAGAAGATTAATTCTCTAACGTATCCAAAACATACATTTAAAAATGTGATGAACGAGAAATTAACTAGCATGTAACCAAACAACAACTAATGTGTATAAGATACCAAGACATACGAGCGACATAACTGAAACCAATAGTAAATGATGTGGAATACTTATACGTAAATACGGTATAGCATATGCAAAATCTGATGTAATTAGCCTCAACTCAGTCCAAAACAGGGTAAATTAACACCTCCTTAACTAAAGTAACTACGGCTAAATCGTAACAGAATGTTATATATACATATACAATATCAAAATGTTATATATGCATACGATAAAGCAAAATATCAGAATTCTGTTACCAATTATGGCTGAAATAGTCTGGAAGATGCAAAACATCGCCTAAAATTCAATATCAGGTTGGTACCGTACAGGGCCGTTCGCACACTTAGGCTGCAAATTGAGTTATAAGACATACCTACCACACTAATCCTATGAAAGAATATGTAGTTATAAATGAACAAAACAGAAAAAAATATCCCAACCCCCCAACGACTACGAACCCACCGATCAAACATCGAATGAGTCTTATATACCACAACTAGATAAGAATACCAACATATATGTCCACATAAAAAATATATATAAACAATAAACCAGTCATAAATATATAACGATGTATACACTCACAACGTAACAAACGTGCCACGGAAACAAAATTTTTAAGAGAAGGAACAGGCACGAGCAAACTAACATAACTTTCCAGGAGCGCATCCAACTTTCTACCTTGAGGGGGTTTCTCTACCGCACCAATCCCCCCTCCAAAAACTTGCTATAACACTATTCATACCAGAATTGAATAAATATATATAACGAGCAACAGTTAGTGACCAATTATACTCCACTACAACCATCTAAGGAAGAAAAAACTTATATTTAATTACAATATATATCGAAATACAGTACAAATTAAATTGTTCAAAACATAAACTTTGCTAATGCATTTCCGAACGCTGTCCGTCCATCCGTCCGTTCATCCGTCCGTTCATCCGTCCATCCGTTCATCCGAATGAGACAAGGTTGCGTGCAATGCCCCGTTGAAATGCGAACACCAGAGGTAGTGCGTAAACGTTTTATTTATATAACCTATTAACATATGAAAAGCCTAATAATATATATAACCTTGTAACATACCTTACGAATAATCCGAAAGCTGTCCATCCATTCATCGGAATGAGTCATCCGTTAGCCGCCTGTCTGACTTCGGCCGTCCTCCTTTCGCCTAGCCCCTCCTCCCCCCATCAGTTCGTTAGCTGACTCGGGCACCAAACCAGTTCCGGTACCCTCCCCCCCCCGCCCCCCGTTTCTGCGCAAACCCTCGTACGCTCGGTGAGTCAAGGTTGCATTCACCGCGCCCTACCCCGCCCACCAGAAGGAACTCTATTTATCCCTATCTAATTCCTTCACATCCGCGTTTCGCTCCGGTATGCGCTACTGATATTAGAGGTGAGTTTAACTATTTCTCGTATGAATGCGTGATTTGACTTTGATTGAGAATGATGATGAGAATAGGGTTGGAATGATAGGTATCCCATCAGGGCCTTTTCATTGATAATTTGATTTACAGTGAATGCAGCAAGTGCTCGTTCTTATATAATGTTTACAAATTGTTTTCGGTAGTAACCGACGGGTAAGGTAGCCTGACGTGACCAATAACTTTTATAAGATTATATATACACACATATATAT
>SDVV010009278.1:0-16781 GCA_016164225.1 Gammarus roeselii
GGCGACTCAATGCAATAAAACCGCTACTCTCTGTCACTGCACTGACGACTCAGAGCGAGGGCAGCCAACCAAAGCCTGTTGTCATCAAGGACGTGGTATAGGTGGAGGCGGCACAGCCAGTTGTATGAACGCTAGCCAAGGAGGTAACCTTGACGCTGTGAAGCCAAGCCACCAGCCACAGTCACATGGCGGCCGCCATGCGGAGGGCAGAAATAGTGAAGTATAGATAACCACTCCCCGTGGACGAGTGGTTAGCGTATCCGACTGCAGTGTCAGCCTCTGGTGCTGCATGTTACGAGATCGAGCTTCGGCATGGACACGGCGGTCTTGTGGCGGGGAGATTGGGCGCCTCCCCCCTCTTTGTCTGCCTAACTTAGCCCCCCTCCTAACCTGGGGAAACGGTTGTATGTCTATACCAATCATTCATTGCGCTCTAACTTTTGATAGCAGAAGTATAGCCTGGTATGGGACAGGCCAGGATTAAGGGCAACACAGACCTTGCGAGGGAAGTTGGTTCCATCTATTAATAACAACTCATTGCTACATTAGAGGCCATTGAAAAGCATAAACTTGTTAGAAAATTGCTGACACTTTGTACTCTCTAGTTGCTGTACATTCGAAGTATTTGTATTCGCAGAATTGAAGTACCAAACTTTAAGGTATTTAGAAGCAAAGCATTTTTATCAGAATGCACACTTGATTTTCCATAGAATCACAACTGGAATTAAGGCATTAGGTCGTATGTGATTGGTAATTAAAGTTTCATGCAGGGCCAAATTGTGTGCATCAGGCTCGATGCGCGCTAAGTCGATGGGCTTCCGTGCAACTATGATATCAGTTTTTATTCGAGGTCCATGCAGCTACAGTATAGTGCAATGTCCTACGAAAATTGTGCTGTGAACAATACACTAAGACGAGGAGGACGATGCACAAGTTTATTTTTATCTCAAAAAAATCAGGAACACGGGGATAATTATTAACTTCATCATATACTAATTCCGGCAATTCAGGCAACCGTGTGCTATTAAACATACAATTTGAATTTTAAGCGATAAGATGATGGCTTTTCATGAAAATGCATAGATGAGAATGTCAGTGAACTCATAAATATAATATTCAATACGACTTGAATGTTCTATATGCGATGCTTTTTCAACGAAACTTGCAATTTGACAGGAAACATGTGCCCCCCAGTCTAAGTACTGTTCTTTCTCCAAATACTTCATTTAAACGATGAAGAAACACAATATCAACTATTTTTAGGTCTATAATGTTCCTACATAAGAAAAATGACAACGGTGTTATTAGTTCGCCGCTCAGAGCAGCCGAAGACACTGCAAAACGCCGTCATCGTAATGATAAGTCTTCCCTCTCTGTTCAGTTCAATGCATTGCCGCGCGCTGGTTTGCCCTTCCAACTGGTTTTCAGCTACTTTCGAGCGGCTGAGCCGCCTCCATCTATCCAACCTCTTTGTTTGGCGTAGCAACACTAGCCGCCGGCTGGCCGCCGGCTGTTGCTACACAATCAATATATCCAAGAAATGTTGATTCTGCAACACCGAAGAAAACTTTCTTCTCCTGCCACATTGCTTCCACTACACAAGAAATGGGACTATTTCCAACAAAATCGAATTGTTGGTTCAACAAACCGATATTGTGTATTTTGCTTCCCCAACAAAATAAAACCACAATTTCAGCAAACTAAATTAGACAGAAGCAATTTTGCTGTGAGAGCAAATCATTTCTCTCCGTGGCTCAAGGACAGTCTCTTTATCGTCGTCGACTCATCAAAATATTCGGCCCACTTTTTCCGTATATCACCACTTGTTAACAACGACTGGCAGTATTCATCTTCCTTCTAAGAGAAAATAAACATTTAGATGGTTTTAACATACGTACACTGACTGTATATTCTTGACTCGCTTATGACCTCTCATCTAATTTTACTATAGTAAGCGAAATGAAAGGAATTTGTAATTTATTACTTGAAGAGAGACGTATAAAGGAAATTTGTAATCGTAATTTCGTAATACATTTTTTGTGGCCACATAGGCCGTAAATGTTATTAAATTACATTTGGATGATGTAATTTGTAACATGATTCGATTACTTTTCAAAATGACTTTGCCATCTCGGCTTGTGCTATCATCCGAATTTGTTTTGTTCCTAGAAAGACGCTCCTCGCGCTGTGCTTCCTTGATGTTCAATTTCTGTGCAAGATTTCTCTTCAGGCAGTCTGTAATACAAGATAGTATGCTCATCTCGTAGATAAAAGAAAACTTGAATGCAAAATATGTTTGCAGTAACATCCCTGCGGTAAATGCTTCATAAACTTCGTTTCTGTTTTCGTACTTCACCGTTCATTACTTGAACGTTTTTCATTCAGAAACTATTGACACTATGAGTACTGGTATATCAGTTGATGAATATCAAACGGTTACATTTTAACAAATCATATCTCTAGTTGATGTATAATTATGTCTCTGCTGGAAATATCATTTCTTTCCTAATTTAATCGGTATAAAATGAAACCGAAGAAAAATAAAAGGGAAAAAATTTACGACTTATGGACAAATAGTTTTACTCTAGTAAGACTACTTGCTATTTAGTTTGAAGCTCTTAGTTTGAAGGACAATTTCACTCGAAAAGTCTAGCAGTGGAAATGGAACAATGGTTTTACTTTAGCTCTTGGAAAAGGCATACTCCTACAATGTTAAGTGGGTATTATGTCTGTTTTTCTCGGACAACTACGGTTGACATGCCCTTCTTTGAGGACAGGAATGGGAAATTTAATTCATGTAACACCTTCATGTAAGAAGGTCTTCCCCCTTTCATGTAAGAAGATCATCCCCTTTGCCCTACCTTGCCGGATTTATTTATTGATTGGCATAAAATAGCTTAATTACTAGTTAAGTTCTATCATTCAAGAAAACAGTCGAAAACATACCCAACCCTTCGGATCGCCCAACGTTGATCCCAAACAGCTGCTTAGTGTCCACTGAAGTGATAAGTCATAGACATAGGAAGAAATTACGTTTCCGAGTCGAAAATGATCCATCTGAAAATTCGTGCTCATATCATTTTCGTATGGAACACTGAAGAAGTGTGGTGCTTCTATATTTCTACTTCAAACAAAATCACTTCTAGTAGATGTCTCCTAGGGAGACATAACGTTTGATTAATTGGAGGTCGTTCTATCCATTTTTAAATTTGAAGCTGGTAAGTTTTTTCTCCGATCACTAATTGGCGAACATTAATAAATGTTTTGTTCCTTTTCCACACGAGTCCTGGCCTTCAGGGACGGGACTAGAGCTTCGATATTCATATCGCGTTTTTTTTTAACTAGTGACTATTTTGTGTTCCTGTAGATGTCACAATGAAATAGCTACAAGCCATTTGGTGTCTGAGCAGCTCTCAGGTAAAGGAAAAAAAAGGCCGTTGTTATGTCACTCCGATAGTTGAAGGACATGCCTATCGTCATTTGGCATAAAACATTGTAATCTAAAAAGTGTCTAACAATAATTAGATTAGGTGACATAGTGACATAATAACTATTGGAGAGCAATTGAACGAAGGGTTTCCATTGTATTGGCTTTTACATGCATAAACGCGAGGCTCCCAATGAAGATGAGTGGGCAACACCAAAACGACTAGCCAAATGTCCGCCAGACCTACGCCATTTAGTGCAAAAGGATCCAGCAATAAGCCCGTACACTCAATCCAGGTCAAGAATGAGCTCTAGATCAATGTCGGCAGTAGGGTCCGACGTCTTATCCTGGTTCACCTTCTTGCATGAGGTTCTTCGAGCTCCTTCCCCTCGTCACGGTTATCTAGTTTATTAACGAGACAGCTAAGGACGAGAGAGCACTTCATGCCCCAAGGAAACTCATCTATTTCCAATTATTTATCCATTCCCGTCTGTAAATTGCACCCTCTCTCATGTTTCATTCAGATCATCGTATCCTCTCCCCAATGCATTAATGCCTGTTCCAACTGGGCGTCCAAATACACTTAGATTTTTCTCCAAGGTTACGCCCAATTTCCTCTGCTATCCTCATCTTATAACCAATTTTCTTTCATCGATCCTCGCCTGTGTCACACCACCTAAGGAATAGTGAATCTATTATTTTCGACAGCTTTCTCACCATCCACGATCTGTTTTGCACATCGCCATTACTGATCATAAGCATCTGCGTTACTCCGGGCATTCCGCTCAAACATGTCCTCTCAAATACTTCCAACCTTCCTCTCTTCATCTCTCCCCACCACGCCTTAGACCGAAACCGCGTACACAAACACCACTAACATTGTTATCATAAACAGTGTACGGGAAACGGCGAATTTTGGCACCCCACTGTAACAACCGTAACTACCCCACTTGTCACTACCCGACATTTGTACCTCGTTACATCCTGCAGTGCCCCCAGCACTTTGTAACTTTCTTTCACTCCCAATTGTACCTTCTTTTTCAAGTCTCCTATCTTATCACCAACTCTTCGGTTTGGAAGACCGTGATTCCGCTCACATGGTCACTTCTCGGACATCTCATTACTTTACGTATATGCAAGCGTAAGAGGTAATGTACAAGTGAAAATGGTATGTACGCCGACGATGTTCAAATGTTGCTTTCCCGAAAGCCGTCGGATATGAATGCACTGAAAGACGACGCTGAGACAGCCGTAACTAATCTGAAATCTTGGTATGATAAAAATGGACTCACGCTCAACTCTGAAACAAACAAAATGCATCTTGTTCGGCTCGAACTCGAAAAGAAAAGCAGTTCCAATAAATATCTGACGTTACTGTTGAAGATAAAGTTAAAAGTCTGGGAGTATAGTTTTATCCCGATCTCTCCTTCAAACACCACGTAACTACTCTGTGTTCCAAGCTGAATGGAACACTTTTGTTCCTAAACTCCGCAAAAGAAGAATTGGATTTCAAAACAAGATTACTGATTGTCCACGCTTTAGTATTTTCTCACATTAACAACTGTCTTTCAATTTGGGGGAAATACACCATAACCAAAAGAGAGAAAGTACAACGTTGTATAAACTTTGCAGCATGAATAACATGCGATGGGAACCACAGAAAACGAGACCACATAAGTCCTCTCCTCGAAAAATTACAGTTGCTGAATATCGACAACAAACTGTCACTCCATGAGTCGATCAGAATTCATGAAGATCTCCTAGAAAAATATTCAGATGGCAGCCAAATGCACATATATTCTCGAGGTGAAAAGAACAATCGATTCACAAGAAATAATGATACTCTGCACGTTGAACACAGGAAAACAGAAACTGCCTGTCGAGCGTTTTCGATTACTGGACCAAAACCCTGCAACAACCTCCCAACAAGCCTCAATAATTTTGAATCCAACAAGTCCATCATGAATAGGCTTAATGAACATCTGTTGACTGATCAATTGAAAACGGTAACTTTGCCAACAAACACAAGCTAAATGCATAATACCACTAACCAGAAAATGCATTTCTGTTCATGAGCGACCACCACCACCAACCACCACCACCATAACTCTCAACATTGAGACCATCTGATCGTTTTTTTTCTAAGACGATACATATGTTTCCTACGTTGCTACCGATCACGATTGTCTTTGCCAATTACCATAAGTGTTAACTAGCGTTTTGTCTATTTCTATGATATAAATTGTTCCAGTCGTTTTAGTATAATTAAAATACGAACTCATTTTTTTTCGAGGAACGGTAGGCAGGTTCTAACTTGACAAAGGTTAACTCGATTTTAATATAGTTCATTGAATCATTTCTAACAATTATAGTACTATATTTGATGATACAAGCATAGCCTTATAAGCTAACATTTGGCTTCGTTTTCTATAACAGAAGTATACTCATCCAACTTGTGTACTCCATTATTGTATTATTTCTGATTGTCAATCATTTATTCTTTTCCTAGCGATCTTGAGGTGTGTATATTGTATATTCAATTGTTTGGTATGTATTTTAAGTATGATTGTTCTGTATAACTCATGTCGCCTATTCACCCCTTCATTATTAATACAATGGTTTAGACCCATCCTTACAATATCTTAGTGCTTTTCCATTTTCCCAACCCTATATGGTATTCATATTTTCTGTACAATTCATGTTATCCATCCATATCTTTGTCATCGTACAATAATATAGACTACTCATCACAATATGTTAGCACATTTTGATGTCCCAACCCCATGTTCTCTGGACTCTTACCACATACATGCGTGATTTGCCACCACAGGTACTTGTTATTTTCCACACCCTTGTACTTCGTTGTTTATCAGCCCCCCAAGTATTTTTATTTCTCAACCCCGCGTGTCACTGTATTTTTCCAACGCTATGTAGTCGGATTTTTTGTGTCAAAATTTACATTTTTGTATGTGCATAGATGATACTATTGTAAATAATATTTCGCTCCATGTAATCCGAACCGGCGGCCCCTAGAGATGAGCAGTGACGAATTCAAATTGAACTTTCGAAGAACGATAGGTAGCTCCCAGCTTTGACAGAGGCCAACTCGACGGTAATATAACTTATTGAATCATATCTACCTTTTATCATACCATTTTGAAGATACAATCATTGTCACATAAGCTAATATTGTGCTTCATCTTTTATGACAGAAGTATATTAATTTGGTTTCTTTAGTATTCATATCCTACCCCATCTTTACAATCTGCTAGCGCATTTCGATTTCCCAACCCCATGTTCTCAGGATTTTTTAGCCCCATGTGTTGGCGGTTTTCCAAATCCTATGTATTTCGTAATTTTCCCGACCCCATGTATTTCGTGATCGCCCCACCCCATGTATTTCGTGCCAGACAGTCCCGATTCTTACCGCAAATAAGATGTTGGCTGTCGATCATTGATTATAATATTATAATTTATAATCTGTCGCATGAAATTAGAACCAGCGGCGAATTCCAACTTGAATTTTCGATTACGTTAATTCAAGTAGTGTTCACGGCAATAAAGTTTTATGTGTACTGTTTTAAAAATTGAATACCCATTGCCAGATGATTGAAATAAAGGATTTAATAATAATTGAACAATTATAATTATTGTCATCGACGTATGTAGGTAGGTGTGTGCACATTTGAATGTGTATTATACTGATTGTCATCCATATTTGTAGGCAGGTACATTTCAGTTCCATGAAGGCGACCCAGCAGCACACTAGAGATGAGCTGCAATGTATTCATTTTGGATTTATCAATCCCATGCCCATGTGTTTTTTATAAGATTTTCAATAACATATATTGTGAATCATGTTTTGAAACATGGAGTAGCTACAAACCGTCCGCCGACCGACAAGAGATGTGCTGTCACAAATTCACTTTATCTCTCGTTTCGCTAATTCAAATAGCGCACATGAAAACTAAGTATGATGTATTATACCTAAGTATTGAAAACACATTGCTAGACGATGGAAATAAATGATTTAATAATAATAATATGCACACTAACTCGAGGCTTCCTCCTTCCACAAGCCCTACTAAACTTCAAAATTAGTTCACCCAAATTCTCTTCAACATCTGACACGATTGACGAATCATCAGTAAACTACAAGTACTCAATAGCCAACACCTCTTTGGAACAATCCAATCCACCCACCTCCCTTACTGTCCATCTGTATTGTAGTCGAACATTCAGAGAGACATGACATGATTCTGTCTCTGTCCCAATTTCAGAGTTACCCAATTACTCACCTCGTTCTCTACTCTGACACATGCTCTGCTGCCAGCATGGAAACTCTTGACAGCTCTCACCAACTTCCGCCTACTCCATGCAACCGCAACACCTTTCATAACACCTCCTTGTCGACCCTGTTGTAGGTCTTCTCAACATCCATAAAATCACGAAACACCATCTTTTCCCTGTCCAAGAAATTCTAACATTTCTTTCTCACAACAAAGATAGGATCTACAAGACACATCTACCACACCTAAAGCCACACTACACGTCGTTGATTGCACCATCCATACGATCTCGAATCTCCTTAATTAGAACTCCTCCGTTCAACATGATCACCCACACAATAGAATAATACCTCCTGAGTTATTATATTTACATCTTTCACTCTTTTACAGAGGAACAATACAAGCACCGCGCTTTAAATCAGCACCACACACAACATAAAAGTACAACTACCTCATCAACCATTTCATCATCGTTGCTTCACACTCCTTCAGACATTCTGCCGTAACCCTGTCTTAGCCCGGCGCTTACTCTGCATTCATCGCCGTCCCCGCCCACTGCCCTTCTTTCTCACCAATGTCCGCAAATATACTCACCCACAAACCAGCGTTCGTCAATCAGAATCTACATACACACATCCACAACATTAAACAATCATTCATAATATTCAATCTCAATCTTCCGTATTCCACCACTATCCATTAACATTAAGATGTTTACATCGTTCCTTACCACAATTCTCCAAAATATTTCCTTTCGTACCCTCTTCTTTTATTGCTAGAAGATCTTGTTCTTACCCAATTTGATCGCACAACTGCCTATACGCAACCTTGCTTTTCCATCTTTGCCCACCTCACCATACGCTTCACTTACTTCACTTCTCTCTATGCATGTCATCGGCCACCGCCGACATCCATGCAACCATGTCTCAAATATTTTTTCTCTTCTGCACAGGTGCCACTTTGTCTTCGTCGTTTTACTACTCGCAATCATTCCTCCTGCAACCGCCCACATGACGGAAACCGCACACATACATATCAGAACGTCTACCACTTCTCGTCAGCAAACTCCAGGTCCTGCCCCACAACCTTGATATATTATTTTTTTCAAACCCTACTAGAGTTCCTTATCAAAACTAGCCATGTTCGATTCACCTTCCTACCTCCTCCCACTTTCCTGTTAATATCCACCACAGCTCTACTCACAATCTTCCTTCCAGCAGTAGGAATGTGAGCAGTCACTTTATGTGATGCAAGATTCTTACTGTTGAATTTAAATGTTCAGTATGTGTGTTTATTCAAAAAGAGGCCATGCTCCACCCAAATAGGAAGTATAATTAGTCAATCAGCAGAAATTATATTCACTTTGCTGAATAATTTCCATCATTCTTCAGATTAGAATCACCTTCATTTGATTCGGAGTAGATTTCATTCTACATAGGGTCTTTGCAATATCTCCCGGTATTGTGCCAAAATGTTTTCAATTTCTATTTATAACCTTCTATGTCTCTACAAGAGCATGTTTCTGAGTAAGTAGTAAAGTAAGTGCTTGTTTCTCAGTGAAAGAGGGAATAATACAAAGTTGCGGTATGTTCCTTTGACTGTTGAATGCCTATATGGATGGAGTGGTCAAGACGGGACTATGTTGGGTCGAGTGTTGGAAGCAAATTATCGGAGTTGACAGTTGAGTCAGCTTCTGTTTACTGATGAAACAGCGCTGGTGGTTGATTCCAGGAAGTTATGTAGGTTGCTGTCGGAGTTTTATAAATATGTGTTAGGAGGAAGCTGTGAGTTATTGTAGGTAAACATGAAGAAATGAACTGATCAACAACAGTACTGATGTCCAAGAGGAATCAGTGACCGCCTACATGGAAGGTGTGTTATCAGTACCCGGAGCTTCGTGTGAAAAAGATTGAACAAGTGAAAACCGACGGGAAATGTGAGTGAAGGAAGGATGCAAAGTGTCGTGTGCACTAATGAGTGTAATGAGGTGCAAGACACTGGGAATGGCAGCAGAGAGATGGTTGTGTGAGAAGCAGTTGTCCCAACTGTGTTCTTCGGGCGGAGACGGGGAGGTGAGTGAAGCAGTGAGAAGCCGGTTGAATGTTTTCGAGATAAAAGATGAAAGGGTTGGTCGGAACGTCAAGGATTGATTTAATTAAAATGATGATGTTTGAATAAGAACGGAGATAGCGATGAAGTCGCCGTGAAAAAATATATTCAAGTGATCTGAGGTGGCTTGGGCACATTGAGAAGATAGATGGAGGGATAGAAGTGTGGGCAAAGTTTGAAGAGAGCGAGGTGAGTTGTGTATAAATAAAGATAGAACGAAGTATGAGTAGATGGAAGACACGAAGCAGACATTTTATGGAGACGAGACATCGGTGTTGAGGTAAACAAAAGAGCGCACAATTAAATGACCTGAGGGCAGAATGATTGGGAATGGATGAGTTTTGACGCGGCATTGATGTGCTTTCCGTCCTTGACTGTTTCGTTGGGAAATGAGATGGACGTAGGCTAAACCACCTCAGATCACTAGAATTTAATATTTAAATATTTTACGTTCATATTCGAACATCATCATTATTAATCCAGTCGATCCGCGCCGTCCCAGCCTTCCCTCTCGAACATTTTACCTCAAAAATATTGAACCTTCTGCTCGCTACTTTACCCCCCTCCCCTCAGTCTCAGCCCCGAAGAGCACTGTTGGAACAACTCTTCCTCAAACAACCGTCTCTTTACTTTCATTTCCATTGCACTGTACCTTATTACACCTATTAGTGCACTCAACATTTCACATCGGTTTTCACTTGTTCAATCTTCTTCCCATGAAAACCCAGGTTCCTAAAACACAACTATACATATAGGCGGACACTGAATCAGCTCAGATATCAGTAGTTGAACAACTCATTACTTTATATTACCTACATCAACTTGCAGCTTCCTTCTCACACACACATACCTACAAGACTCCGACAAACCAACACAACTTTTGCAAATCTGCCACCAGCGCCGTTTCTTCAGTAAACAGAAACTGACTCAACTGCCAACTCCGTTCATTTGCTACGCAGCAGGGGTACCAGTGATTGCTGTCGGGCCGTCTCAATTGCCCAACCACAACTCCCCCTGCGATGGAGAAGCCATAGCCAGCGAGCAACCCAAAGCCCGCGACCCCACCAATCTGTTCATGTGTGGAGTGATTCAGGAGGTGTAGGTATTTATATTATGCCTGCGTCCCTGAGAAAGTTGATGCTGTCTATCGGGTGTTCCCTCAGATCACGTACAGACGTAATATTATGGTCGAGCCTGCCTGGTGCGACGGCTGAATACGACGTCATGACGTGCTCGACCACATCGGGCGAACCCCGGCGTCGCAAACAAAGATCGGAAGGGGCATACCCCAGTCTATTCTGGTATGACTGGTGAGCAGTGATGTGCCCGTGCCTCAACCACGGCAGGTGGACCATCTCACCTCTGGTCAACGCAAACTCCTCCACCTCCACCTCAAGAGGGTGATCCTGAAGGACCGCAGTTGACTCTTTGTTCACCCAATGCAAGAGCTGTGAAGTGTGTATCTGTTTGTGCACAGATGTGTTGTCTGTAGGACGGGGAATGGTCGTGTGAAGAGAGCCGAAATGTGTTGCAGGTGTGTTACGTAGGTGTTTGTTGGTTTGCCGAGGGGTCAAAAAGTGGTGACTGGGATGTGTCGGGTCCACAAATCGTGTTAAAAAAATGGAGTCCCTTTCGTACTAAGATAATGTTTGAGAGGCAGAACCTTGGTTTCCTCATTCAAGTGGGAAATGGGTGTGGTCTGTGTACAGCCCGTTGCGATGTGCTATGCCGTGTTCTGTAATTTTTGTAGGGAGTTGATATGTGAGTGCAAGGTCAGAGGACCAAGCTGTGTTTCAGCAGGAGATGATGTGCCTAATGAATTGTTTGCTTAGTGTTGTAATCGATTCCTTGGAGTGACAGTAGGTGGTTTTGCTATGCCTTGCTCTGGCTTTAGTACCGATGTGGTTTGTGTGAGGTTTAAATGTCATCCCCGTGTCATAAGCTACTCCAAGGATTGTGGTAGTGGGAATGGGTGGTATATGAGTGTTGACTTGCTAGCGGACATCTTAATTCTATTGTCCAGCAGCTTGACATCAGGAGAGGTCAGGTAAAACTGGAGGTGTGTAACTGTGGTCTCGTGTTTGTGGTGTTCTCTGATTCTTGCGAGATGGTCTGCGTATGAGGTGATTTAGGTGTTGGGATCTGTTTCACAGAATCAAGGTCTTAGTGTGAACTGATTCCAAAATGAACAACAGCACAATACTTCAGGGAAGCGTTCAGGGACATGGGAACATGAAAGAAGTATTACCATCACAAATCTCTTCCCATAAGCCTTTGGTGATAGGTCACCAAGGGATCGAACTCCGAGAGACCGCCATCTTCACAATCCCTCGATATGTCATACCTCGCCACGAAGGCTACAATAATGTGGTTGCACACGGCGAAGTGGCACTCGTAATCTACCAAAGCGTAACTTAACAACCTCCTTTTTCTCTGAGGACGGAACTCCAAGCTTCCGCTGAGAAGAAATGCGTGCCAACTCTATAACAGTGGTATATATCTAATCGTACTGAAGCCAAGACTTCTCGGAAGAACTAATGACAGAACTGCATATCGAACTGCCCTCTCTACCAAACTTCTCTTTGGAAACTTTAACAGGCAATATGAAACGTAAGGATGCGCGAGAACAGACCCCAGGGAAGTGATGATGACCAACATCATTGCCACTCACACCCTGGTTCTTCTCAATGACGGACAACGCACGTATGCTCCCCCAAACTGGCACCCCAGCTCGTTTGGGGTTTTCTGACTTCAACACACGATAGCGACCATAACCCAGTAATCATTTCTCTCCTTACCAACCAAGCAAACCATCCCGCTGCACAGAAACTTCGATTCAACTACCAGAAAGCCAGTTGGGAGGAATACTCGTCACATATTGCGTGGCGCGATATGGATGGCATCCCCGACGACCTCTCAGAACACGGCCTCGTTATCCATCAATACGAGGCTTTTCCAACTGCAGAACCGCTTGCATCCCTAAATATTCACCTGCAACTTCTTGCCATAACCGTGGTGGTGCCCGGATGTACAAGAAGCCAGAGACAGGTGGGAAGGCTGTACACTGCTTTCCGTCGGGCGCGGTCCCTCAGGAACAAAAAGCGTGGAATATGCATCTGCTGAATTCAGCAAACTTGAAGCGGAGAAGAAACGAGATTGCTGGACCCAATTTGTCAACACTCTTAACAGAAACACCCCTTTCTCACAAGTGTGGGAAATAATCAGACGTATTTAGGGTCGCCCCGAGCAACTTATCTACCACACTCAGTCAGACGGAGGCACCATTTGTTTTTCCTACCCGAAAAACACGAATAAAATGGCAGACTTTTAGCCAGATGTCGCAATCAACGAATTAGACCGCTGCTTTTCAACCGGAAAAAAATACGAGAGTGAACATACTGATTTTACTACCATAATCGAAGAATTGTACAACTAATTTGCTTCTATGAATTACAGTGTGCTAAAGGCCACACTCTTCACCCAAGCCGGACCAGGTGCACATCACATGATCAAATGACTCCCCGAAGGTGCTCGTGAGTATCTATTAAAAGTGTTCAGCATAATGTATTCAAACTCATTTTTCCCTGATCAATGCCAGGAATCTGTAATTATCCCAATACCCATACCCGGAAAATGACACGGTGACCCACTTGACTACCTCCTCACTGCCCTCGTCATTGTCCTCTGTAAGACGATGGAAAGAAAGATAAACTCGCGCCATGTCGACTACCTTGAAATTCATGCAGGCCTTAACCACATACAGTGCGGCGGCCGCAAGCACATCACCACAACGGACCACCTCTTCCGACTACTAGAATCAAACATTCGACAGGCTTGCGTCCAAGGGGAACATGTGAAAAAACATACGACACTACTTGTAAAAACGGAATCATAAAGGACCTTCCCCGCAATTTCTTGAGAGGCCGCATACTTCATATTATCCAACAATTTGAGCAAAATCGTACCTTCAAGGTCAAGGTCGGCGACCCTCAGATGCCGTCGTATTAGCAAGAAATGGGCGTTCCTCAGGGAAGCGTCCTCAGTGTCCTTTTTTATCCTCTAAATCGACCAGCTAGCCAATATTCTTCCCCGTGATGGATGAATACTTCCATCACTATACGTAAACGACTTACAAATAAGCTACATACACCCTTTCCTTTTAACATTTCAACTTGAACTCCAGAACTGGCTGAGCCAGGTCGGGAAATGGTCTTCCTGAAACTGATTCTGATTCTCGCCTTCAAAAACTATAAGCATGCATTTTCCGCTGCGCCCGGCTTACACCTCTAACCAGCCCTAACGCGGCATAATACACCTTAGTATATGAAGAATCGATACATTTCCTGGGTCATGTGTGGGACCCCAAACTCCCATGGCGATCCAACATTACAGCCATAGAGACCCGCTGCAAATGGTAAACGATACTAATCCATTCGGCAACATCCCTGAAATGTGGTGCAGATATGAATACCGGCATGACGTTGTTCAGAACAAGAATACGCTCACGCATTGACCATGGAGCTGTTGTTTACGGTTCAGCAGCTAAAGCCACTCTCGAACCCCTCTCGATTATCGCAAACAACGCTGTGCACATCACAACCGGCGCGTTCCATCCCACTCCCATCGAATCATTGAACGAACGAGCAAACGACACAAGCTTTCGCTACAATGCTATTCCAAGATTCGAAGCCCTCTAAATAACCCAACACTTCTGAAAAATATATGCCAACCATTTTCCCTACGCTTGGGCAACTTCATGACCTCGCTGAAGTTCCATCGCAAGGCTCCTAAGCCGTCAAAATTGTACCCAAAAACAAGTAATCCAACCGACGCACACCGTCGAGAATTTTCGAGACAACTTGAGGAACAATAATAATCAGAGCACAATCATATATACACTGACGGCTCCGAAACTAAGAACAAAGTTGGAGCTGCCTCTGTGTGCGGAGAAATCTCACTTTTGGTTACCCTCCCACCAGAAGCTCTGTTTTCTGCAGAACTGTACACACTTGAATTAGTTATCTCTATTACAAAAACAGACCGCCTGCCCAAATACGTCGTATTCTCAGACAGTGTTAGTGTCCTCACTCACCTCAAAACTCTGCACTATGAACATCCTGCTTTTAGTAAAATGCAGCACGATTTATTCACAATGTCCGAGACGAGTCATGCGGTCAAATTCTGCTGGGTCCATGGCCACGTGGGATTAAGAGGAAACGAGCTTGCAGATTCCCTTGCTATTGCGTCTACCCATCGAGAACAATTGGTCACCATTCAATACCGAGACTGATTCCCTGTCATCGACTCTCATATAACCTGCCAACGGAATGACATGTGGCAACAGAATAGAAAAGCAATGCTATAAGTTCAACCCTCGGTTGGAGAAAGGGAAATCAAATTCTCCAACACAAGAGACTGGACACACATGGATAACCCATAACCAACTAATGGACGTAGACATGGGACCGAACCCGCATCCATGCTTGCTCCTATTGCCACCAAGTGGCGATCAGCGTGAAACACTTCCTGATGGACTGCAACGCACTTGCAGCAGCCCGACGAGCCTCCTTAAATCCCCCATGCATCCTTCACAGCTTACTCACTTTCCTAACCTAAGCTAATCACTTTCGGAAAACATACCGGACATATACGAACCGATGTTGAAACCAAACTCCGGTGCAGGCGGGTTGGCCTTTCCTGTACGCACCAGTCTGCGTGTCTAACACAGCTAGCTAGATGAAATGTCTACATAACTTCACGCTGGCGAAGTCATTTTTCCGCTCAAAAATGTGTGCGAACCAACCATAGTCGATGAATTCCATGCCCTACGGGGGAGCCTTGCGATGACTCGAGTTGAGGCTCAGGCGGAAATAAAACCCAAATCGAATCAATAGCGACCGTTATGTCTATTGATTCCTCCATCCATGTGACAAAGGGCCTCGTCTGAGAATCTTAGTAGTTCTAATCGGTGTAGTGTCTCTTCAAGACGCTGCAATTCCTCTGTATCAAATTTGAGACGCTTTTCCTGCCTCGATCAGTGATATTCTCCGCAAATTGAACCTTCTACGGAGAGTAAATGATTCTCATGGACAATACGTGATAATTTGAAGATCGGCGGACCGATGATATGGTTTAACAGTGCAAACGTTCCATTGAGCGCTCATCATTTGCATCAGTTTTCGTGTGCCGAAGGTTAATTTCTCGATGCATTTTGAACGCTGCCTTGTATTATCAGACCTCTATGCTATTTCAAAATCATCTTGTCACTTGGTAGGGCCATTTTTTCCCCAAACATTGCTCTTCGTCGTTTATTTTACTGTGACCAAACTTCCTGTTTCTTCGTACAGGTAGGATATCTTCGTACGCTCGGGTATGTTGACAGGGGGGGTGGGATCCATTTTGAAGTTAAATTATTTAAAAAATCAGGATAGAAACCATGCATTTGAACACAATAAATGATAGATATGATACCAATGTTTGGTAATTGTTAGGTTTTTACAATATTCGGGCAGAAATGTATGGACAATTAAAATCCTCTTATCGAGACACCTTGAAGTACGTCAGATAAACGCGAGCGCTGTGATCAAGGCTTGGATTTATTATGAGATAGCGGACATTGCTGTCAGCTGAGTGGAATTCTGTTTGCTAATGGTACGTACCTGGGGCACACTCGGATAAGTCAATACTTCATGGGGATAAAATAACACTTTTTGAACAAGTCAGGAGATGGTGATGTGAGGGGATTATCTGTTTGACTTAACGTAGAGTTGTGGGGGTGAAAGTATCTTTTCTCACATGTGACACATGTGGAGAGCTTAGAGTAATTGATGGGTGTAATTTGTTGTGAGTAGCAAAGGGTAGGAGGAGGAAGATGTACGTGTTCGTGTGTATGTAAGCATAAAGAAGTTTGTTCAGTATGAAGGAGAAATTTGTGCGATTTTACTGCATGGGGCATA
>SDVV010009279.1:0-16781 GCA_016164225.1 Gammarus roeselii
ACCAACTTCTAAATAAATCATTGTAACATTAGTAAGCATGGATATATTACGTTTATCACCACATCGTCTTAGAATATATACTATAACTGTAATTATAACATTGTTGGTTATATTCCATTTAATCGACCTACAAATAAGCTCATACATATATAATCAAATCACATGCAATGTGACATTCGGTCATAATATGACTGCAAATGTATCCGGGGCGAATATCGTAGATAAAACAATCGGAGAAAATAACAAGAAACTAATTGAATCTATGCTACGAGTAAATTGATCACATTGTACCTCGAAGAAAAGATATCAAGGTTGAAAAATTCGTCATGAACGTGTCTGGAAATCAACAATCCTGCAAGAAGAATATGTGTGGAGTCTTGACGTTTAATACAGCTTGTAAATTATTATGTAATTGTCAATAAAAAAATATCTTATAAATATCTGTCAATATACCCTATAAACATTCAGAGGACTTAGCAGTGAACGTGCATTATCACCACAAGCATTGAAATGCTAATAACCTTATGTAAATATATAACCCGTTTCCAGCATTCCGGCTGGCCGCGGTAAACCAGTTCCGGTACCCTCCGCTCCCTCCTTCCCCCATTTCTGCGCTTACCCCGCGTACGGACCGGTTGATTCAAGGTTGCATGCATAACGTCCTACCCCGAACGGCTCATTTATCCCTACCTATAATCCATCACTAATCCGCGGTTCGCGGTCCTATTAACTTCTATTAACCTATATTTACACACACAACTGAACAATTGCAATACTTCGGCAGCTGCCATCATTAACTTATATCTACACACACAACTGAACAATTGCAATACTTTCTACAGCTGCCATCATTAACCCATCTTTACACACACAACTGAACAATTGTGCCGCCGAAACGATACCGAGGGAATACTATTGACCTTGGCAATCCTGGGCTAACCTCATAAAAAAGGGGAGGACGAGTGTGCGAACCTCCAAACACAAGCAAGAAGAATATGATAGTGAAAGTTGAAAAAAGTTTCGGCCTATGAATATCACTCAAGTTCGGGCAAATGAATGATACAATTTGATCTATGGATCTTACTTTAAAGTCCTGTTTGTTTGAAAGAAAGACAATGCCTCATTTACTGAGTTCAGTGTTTAATTGTGCTATTGATTGAAGATTTGATTGATCTTACCCTTGCTACTGTAAGTCCGGTGTACAACATAACTATAACACTATCCTGCATCGCAGTCCCAGTCTAGTTTGCGCCTTACACTCCACCGAACACACTCCACTCTAAGTGCCACGCCAGATCACTATCCACTCCATCAAAGTTTGTCACTTTCCAAACAGTCTTTGGTGGCTCATCTTCAGTTCTGCTTCCCAGCTCATAAGGTCTGGACCGTCTACGAATTCGTGGTTCGGTAAACCCTTTTTTGTTCATTTTTGTCCGCTATTCTTCGACGAATAATCATAAATTTGAGTCATGCCGTGCTGTATTTCCTGGTATAAAACTTTCTCATTATGATTTATTCTTCTTCCTACTAGGCATACGATTGTTTCGTTTTCTATCCGCATCATCTGAAGCAATATAAAAAACTTTTTTTACGTATGTTTCAATTAATATGGCAACCTATTCGATGGAACTAAATCAGTGACTCATCTTCAGGTCTCGCTATCATTACTTGCTCGAATGTTGTCTCCAGCGACGCTACTTTATCCGTCGCTTGTGACTCATCAGTGACTCATCTTCAGGTATCGCTATCATTGCTTGCTCGAATGTTGTCTCCAGCACGCTACTTTATCCATCGCTTGTGACTCATCAGTGACTCATCTTCAGGTCCCGCTATCATTACTTGCTCGAATGTTGTCTCCAGCGACGCTACTTTCTCCGTCGCTTGTGACTCATCAGTGGCTCATCTTCAGGTCCCGCTATCATTACTTGCTCCTACGTTGCCTCCACTGATGCTACTTTCTACTTGGGTTGCTCAGGTTTCGGCGGCTATGATTCCTGCACTGATAGCTGATTCATCCATCTGCATTTAGATTCTGTTCTCGTCGTTCACTCACCGCGATGCATGTGAAGGTGAGCTGTTCTCACAGTCCTGCTGGTGCAGAGGCACCCACTGAAATTTATTTCCTCGTCCACAAGATGTCGGTATTCCTGGACTGAGACAATGGTAAAATAGTATTTTTTATATTACAAATGTGCCGATATTATTATAAAATCGTCGATTAACTAATTTCACATCCAAAGAATACAGAATAGAGTGTCGTTTATTAGATAAATGTTTATTTAATTTTCCGTGCTCACATCAGTGCGCAACAAGTTTCATAAACAACTGACAGAACTAAACAACTCAAAGTTCGTTGGATTGTGAGCAAATAGATTTTTAATTAAATTCTAGTACAATCGACCAATTCATCTATATTTATATTTCACTCACAGTTTTCTACACTAAGACCTAATGTATTGCTTCTCATCTATATATCTGCTTCTAACGCGCCATGCTCCTCTCTCCAACCACAACTGTTTGCAACTACAGGCTGCTCTGAGTGAGCGCTGAGTGGATGGGAATCACTCTGACAATTGACAACACTTTTAGGCTCATTGCCGCTACCAGGCTCATGAGAGGATCAAGCGTCCAGAGAAGTTCTGATTTCAAGGCCTACTTGTTCAACATTCAAGACCGCTTCTGACATGACCTCCTGTAAATTTTCATATCAAATACGATATTCCTTGATATCAAACAGGGTATACTATCACGTCAAAAGACTTCCAGGAATGTTATATAAGAACTAAAATCTTCGAACAAGCTATGATGTATTGAATTAGTAAAAAACTCAATTATTATTAATGATACGGGTCCGAATAATATACGGACTTTATGGGCGAACTTTTCGGTACCCGCTCTTCAACTAATACTAGTTTTTAGGACAACAAAAAAACATTTTTTTTTAATCTGTTACCTGAAAAAGGTTTTAGTTGCTAACTGCATAGCGTAACATAAAAGACATGTGATTTTCTATCTTTTTGAGACAGTGAAAGTGAAAGTAACTGCACCACTGGAAGGGCAGAGACAAAGCGAATTGTTCGGAGAAAATTGATTGACTTCTAACGAGATGAACACAAAGAAGCTAAAGGTAACAGCTAATGCTGTTTAAGATAAACATGACGCTTAGCTGTCAGTAAAAGTAAACAAAATAATACTATCTGACGTATCGGTTATGCATGTTCATCCATACAGCCTTTCTCCCGTCCTTGCATCTCATCGCTCTTTCTTACGTCCCTTCCCTTGTCAACGAACCTATTGTCCTACCGTGCATTGAAATGTTCCACTAGCAGTACCCGGGAAAATTCCACGGTTAGGTGTCGCGTACAAGAACAGCTGATGTGGTATGTTTGCTTTTCTACACACTGGGTGTGCGGAAACATCGTAGATCATTTAAATTATGCAGATTCTCATAAATTACATCATTTTACTTCACCTTGCATGTTATATTAGAGAGTATTTAGAACATGGTTTGAATGATGACTCGTTTTATTCGATATGCCCTCTCTTTGCCGCAATGACAGCCTTCAAAGTATTCTACGGAGCAGCCGTTCACCCACGCCGGGGTATTATCCCTGGGCGTAATCACCTATTTCCCTATTTTCTGATAAGAGAAGCCTCCAGATCCGTGAACTGTTGTTGAGACTCTTAGATATTATTTCTCGTCTCATGGTAACATCGAAAACCTTCCAGACCGTCGTGTATCAACGTTTAAATCATACATGATCGTGACGGCTGCTATTCATGTTGCTTGAATGGACGGGCACCAAATCACAAAAGCAATGCTACCTCCCGACACCAAACACTACCTGTTCAAGCCTATAGAGTGTTTGTTTACTCGCGTCTACGATTTTACCTCCTTTATTTATACAATTCATGTATAACGTATGATTTTCTTTAACAGTGGGTGTCTCACGCTAAGGTATCCTAAAATACAAAATTGTCACATCAAAAGTTCTTTCACAACCTCTCCGATTCACTCTAAGATTTTCATTCATGTTTATGAAAGCCCCATAATAGTCCTGCCCCAAGTACCTCGGACCCTTGAGTGTGTCTCTTACCTTCGCATGTTCCTCAAAGACTTGTTAAATTATCTGACCGGAATTTGGTCTACTTGGCCGTATCTCTGTTAAAAAACGGGCCAATCTGCGTTGAAATCTAAGAGACATGTGGCCCTGACACATGCATGTGTCTCCTAAACGTGAATAAGCATTTCCGTCCGTGTGATTGTGAGATGCTGCCCCTGAAATTCCCTTTAGAACCCATTAGAATGGCTTCATATTCATTATGTAACAGGGACCATCACAAACTCAACCACATCTCCAAGCAGTTTACCTCAAACATCCTTCCTCAACACACGAATATAAGATAATCCTAAAGGTCATTGTTTAACAAGAATTAAATATTGTATGTTAATTCATTTGCAATGTTGTATCTGTTTCATATTCGTTTAAACTATTTTATTTAAACGTTTTCTCAAATTGTTATGAATTAACAAGTTTCAATTTATTATGGTATCCATTTTATTTAGCGGTTTTTTTTTTTGCATCGGACTGACGGGCTAAAAATAGAAATCACAAAACACGTTAGATAATATTGAATCACTACCAGGGTTGAGGATACTGGCACTTGATCAGTTTTGTTTCGCACCGAATCTAAAACATGAAAAAAAAACTGATTATGTTTATTTGATGCTCATTGTCAGTGAATTTAAGTAGCTATTCAAACCCTGCACTGATACAATAAATCCATGACGTTCGATCACACATTATATTATCCGGCATTTGTAAACACCGAGCCTCAAAACTCATCTCATATTCGCGTACCCACTCTACAAATCCGGATACGGTACTCCCGAGTCAGCTCACCTTTAAGATGAACCTGGTTGCTTCAGTTGTTATGTTCTGATTTCTTTTCGGTGAGTCCAATAAAATACTATACTTCAATGCCTTCACTATTTGACTCGGCTGATATTCAGAGTCGTCAGTCGTGTTGGACAGTTTCTGCAGGCAGCACCAACCAACCTAGTGTGTTCGAGATGAACCTCCTTCTCCGATGGTGACAAAATTTAGCCCCCGACTGGCAGATTGGGAACCTTCTTCCCCACGGTTCCTTTTGTTATATTTAGAGTAGGATTTTATTTATTTATGGCAGAGTTAGTTTAGCCTCTGGGACTCCTTCTCGTATACACATATTGAATTGAAGACTATATATCGTAATCCTCACTACCGTGCTACCTTAGTGCAACGAATTATTTTGTTCAGAAAATTCGAGACTTACTCCTATTTTAAACAAATATTTATTAGGGTCAGATTGCGTTTGAATCTTCATTGACAGTAGTGTAGGCTGAGTGACGTCATCTCTATCACACATTTTGTAGTTTAAGTCAATAACTCCAGCTTTCATCAGAGCCATTGTTAGGAGATCCGTCAATCGTAATGGATCCTTTCACCCTCATTTTTATAATTAGCTCGGAGCAAATCATTGCCCAGTAAACCTCCTTAGTCATGGTGCAATGTATTCTTTTGTTGGTCGGAAAATCGACCTTGGCTATCAAACCAGACGAAAAATATTTACTTTTGAATGTCCCAAAAAGGTATTGCATCTTCGATGTGGTGTCATTGTTCTGATCACTATTATTAGACACTCAACTTAGTTTGAGCAAACAAATATCACATTAAGCACTGCAGTACATTATGACCTTCAATAAAGCGAATTCGATATAATTTGACGCTCGCACACATTAAGAGTCCGTCAAGTACTGATTCAGCAAACATCACTCAGAGGGCGCTTGGAATCGGATGAGTCCCAACTCTGCCTGAACATCTTTGTGTAGTTTGTGGTCTCCGGTTCATCTTACATCATTGATCCGATTATGCAAGCAATCAGCCTTTCTTCGTCGTGCTGCGTATCCTTTTCACGGCAACGTTATTTTTCTGTAAAAATGATTTTTTGGCCTCGTGGAGGACTCCTTCAGCCAGGGTGGGTCTAAATATCCATGTATTCCATTGGATTAGTTGAAGAAATGTTGGTTTTCAACTCAATTAATGAGCACCGTTGACGTTAACCCCTCAATGTCAATGATGGATATTCAAGTTGTAGATGTGCACCTTTCCTGGAGTCATCGAAGGAGGTGATGCATCACAGCCTCTATTAGGGTCATCAAATGTGGTTATTTTTACAGCATCACATGAGGTCACCTGAAGAGGTCATGCATCACAGCCTATCGCATGGTCATCAAATGAGCTCTTGCCCCACAACCTCCCCTGATATCATCAATCGAGGTCGTGCGGCATGACCTCTTCTTTAGTCGGGTCATCAAATGTGGTTCTTTCTGTCAGCTTCACATGGGGTCGCAAATGGAGGTCATGCCTGGCCGCTTCTAACGGTGTTACCAAATGAAGTCTTCCCTAGCAGCCAATAATGGGTCAAAAATGAGGACATGCCTCAGAGCGTCTCACGGGGTCACCAAATGTGGTTATGCTTCAAAGCATCCCACCAGATAATCCCATGAGGTCAAGTTACATAGGCTCTCATGGCTCACGCAACGAGGTCATGCCTCACAGCCTCACATGGAGAATCCAAAATGCCTCCTCTATGGTCATCAAATGTAAATATGTCTGACTGCCTCTCATTGATTAAGAAAATTAGCTCAATCATTAAATCCCTATCAAAAGGTCATCAAATGAGGTCATGCCTCAGAGCCTCTCCTGAGGTCATCAAAAGAGATCATGTCTCGCAAGATCACAAATCTCCTCTGTTTTTTTTTATGCGATCACGCCTCACAAATACCAGTGGTATCAGTGAGGTCAAAAACATCACTCACTGCCAAAACTGAGGCCATCAAATAAGATCATACCTCCGAGTCTCTCCTTGAGTCATCAAATGAAGTCATGCCACACAGCCTCTTATTTAGTCATGAAATGAGGTCATGTCTGATCGCTCCTTCGGGGGTCTGGGATCATCAAATTAAATCATGCTTCACCATTTCTCCTGTGTCATCGAATGTGGTTAAGCCAAACGACCTTTTGGGTCGTTTGGCCATAAAATCTGCAGGTGTCATCAAATAGGGCAATGCCTAATTGCCTCTTCAGAGGTCATCACTACAACTCCTGGGGACGTAGATTCTTGGAGTTATCAAATGAGCTAAACCGCCACTACCACTAACGAGGTTATCAAATGACGTCATACCTCATAGCCTCAACCTGGCGTCTTTTAAAAACGTCATGGCTCGTTGACTTGGAGTCATCAAATGACGTCATGCTTCATCATGCCTATGGAGTCATGCCTATGGAGTCAATTGAGATCATAGCCTCACAGAGTCTCCTGTGGTCATCAAATGATGGCATGTCATGCCTCACGTACACTGGTGGAATCAATTGACTTCATGCCTCGCAGCCACTCACGGGGTCATAATATGACGTTATGTCTCACTAACACTACTAGAAACAATTGAGATCATGATTCACAGCCTCTCTTAGGGTTCATCAAATGACGTCATGCATCAGAGCATCATAAAGATTCATGATACCTCTTGGAATCAATTGAGGTCAGGCCTCACAGCCTCTCCCTGGGTCATCAAAAAGAGGTCATACCTCGTTGCCTTTCTAAGATCGTCTAATAAAGCCTCCATCACCCCATTTCCCCCCATCCCAGGGGTCTCGACAGCTTTTGCTCATAATTCTAGACTGGAATTCTCTGGGGCTCGTCACCCCGGACAGGGAATAGGAACAAACGGCCATTGTTAATGAAGTTTTGTGGTGCCGTGATAAAAATTCTTACGTACTTTAGGCGGACAATGGTTCCTGTCCATATCCTCCTGAAGAGAGGTGACTGACACTGACACACCTACCTCTCTTTTCCTGACCAGAGGTTGCCGACACTGACACACCTACGTCTCCTCATATCCCTCGGCGTGATAGTGGAAAGCTAATCAGCGCCGCTTCAAAACGCATCCATTCACAATCATTTTCTACTCACCCGTATCCAATGCGCGTTCTTTCTCGTCCTTCATCAGGCCTGCTACGCGCCATTCATTCAATTATGCTTCGGGTTTCTTCTAGGATTATGTCCACTAACCTAGCGCTCAGCAGCACTTTTCATCATCTCTGATCATCAATCCTCACCATGTGCCCAAACAATGTCATAACACGCGAATCTTATTTACTGTTTCGATTACCGTTGATATTCGGACGGTTAAAAGTATAGCTACCTTCAAACGTAAACTAAAATTAAACCTGTTTGAACTGGTACGTGTAAAAATTCTTGAATTGTGATTTACTTCTGCTATACAATTTACCGTGTAAACTATTTATGATGCATCAGTTTCATTTTATATATGCTTTCAATCTATTTTTTACTCGCGCCATATGCTCAATTTTTCAATTATCTTGTTCACGTAGAAATCCGTTCATTTATTGTACCCATCGATTGTGATTCATTTTTTTCCCGTGTGTATATGTTACTATGACATGCTAACTATGCAGTTAGTTTCAAATTGGTGTCGTCGTATGCCAAAAAAAATGTGTGAGTAATGTAACAGACAACCTCATGTTTGACATTTTCTGCTCAAGTTATTTTAGTAAATGTCAGTTGAAACAGTAAATAGTCATGATAAAGTAAACGTCGGCGATCTGACTTCTTTGCTAATTTTTTCTTAAAATTAATGGTCCAATGTAATGCTTACATCTGTCTCGACATTTGAAATGTGGAGAGGTGAGGATTTCGTTCATCAATGACCATCGGTTGGTCCTTCCTCCTCAACCCAAGTTATAAGTTAATATTAAATTCGTCTAAGTTGCAGTTGTTGTCTTCAGAACAGCTCACGCTGACGAAGACTTGGTACGTATTATCTGGGTATTCTGATATTTCTGTTATTTGGCCAACATGCCATTTCAATTAACTATATTTTAAATCCCTAAAAATAATCTTTAACTTTCTCACTATGACAATTCAGAGCCCAATTCTATTTTGAACATCGTCTCGACTGATCCTGCACCTCACGCTCACTCCGGCCAGACCTTTCAAGCATTCCTTCTCGAAAACATTCATCCTTCTCCCCTCGAACCAGCATAGCCGCATTCACCTCCCTGACTATTCCATCCAATCAGAAAATGAACAGCAAGAGAAACATAACGCATCCTTGTCTCAGTACACTTTTAAAAGCAACAAATACTCACTCTGCTACCTACTTTGTCACATGTTGTGCTGCTAATATAGAAACTCGGGACCTCTGTTAACAATTTCACACCCAACCATCACAAATGCAGCAAGCTCCACAAAAATTCCATGTAGGCCATATCATAGGCTTTTCCAAATCCATGTATGCATAGAAAACATCCATTCCCTTACGAAGGTACTTCACAAAGACACACAGTCCCACGACAATCGCATGATCCATCCTGTTTCTAATCGGCTTGATAAATACTATCTTTCACAGCATAGCAACCACACGCAACAAACTCATATCTCTTGAGTAGCTGCATCATTTTTTTATCACATGAACCCTTATACAGCAGAATATCGTGAGCACTGTAACCCCCAATCGGCACCACGCTCTTCAAGAAACACAGATTTTGTTGTTCCACCAACTCTCCGACAATCGTTACTCGATTTTAACGCCGTCCAAACCAGGGTTTTTCGCTGCTTCCATCATCTCTACCGCCACCTGCACCTCCTACTTTGCAATGCTCCACCTAGTATCAGCGTCTCTCTTTGCTCTCATCACCACACGTTTACCCTCTTTTCTCTTCTCTCTGTAGATGTCACAGGCAATCACCGACACAACCTTCAGCCCCTCCTATAAAGCTCTTCTCTCCTGCGCCACCGCCATTCATACGTTATGCCTCGCTCACAGCGACGGTTTTGCCTCTGCATTGAAAACACTCGTAAGTAATGCTGCAAAGTCCTAGTAGGCTTGTAATTGACGGGGAGTGAAATTTTTTGTCGTTTGGAGGCGTCATTTCACTCTTCAACATTGACAAATTGCCTCAAGGTTGATATAACGAGGAGAAATTAAATGTTTGGGCCAATATCAGCGATATAATGTCATGCAAACAATATATAAAATATTAGTAAACAAATACTCATTCACCGAAATATTTTACGTTTCGAAATATCAAGGGAGACTTGCATAACTTATCCTGTTAAACAATGATAGGGAACAATGTCATGATGCAGAGTCAAGCCTAAAATAGGGTGTGCTATTTACGGCATCCATGTTGTACTATTCAAAATTTCTCTACGACAATATTTCAATATTATTCAGAATGGTCATCTGATCCCTCTTCCATTCCGCTGACATTCAAAGAGAAATAAAAGGTTCTTGACGAATGAGCTCTCGGTATTTTCAGTCTCCATTGGTAATGAAGGACGGCCATTGCCCTTAACTCCATCAGCGCCCATCCCTCGCGATCTGACAGAGATGGGTTCACGAGGAGAATTTCCATGTATGGCTCCTAACGAAGAAGGCAGGAGGAAATACTTATGAGTGGGAGGGAGGATGTTCCTTTGCGTTATACAACGTGCGATGGTCTGTGAGGAACGGAAATAGTATGTGTTATACAAAGTACGATGGTCTGTGAGGAGCGAAAATAGTGCGTATTATACAACGTACGATGGTCTGTGAGGAGCGGATATAGCATGTGTTACACAATGTGCGGTGGTCTGTGAGGAACGGAAAGAGTGAATCGGGAGAGGAAGAATGTTCCTCTCCTGTTCTGAAGCCTAGAATTTAAAAGGATAGAAGAATTTTGTAGCCAAAATTAGGCATGCAGTATGAATAATTATCCTAATAATGAATTTGTTTTGTATTTTAGACTAAAATTAATCGCTTTTGTTCTAGAAGGACACGAATAAAAAGAGCTGAGAAGATTGATACCACTGGAAATTTGACAGATATGAAAACGTTATTCTTTTGCAGACTATTCGTTCTAATATTATCTAGGAATAACAATAAAGGAAATCGAAATAGGAATTACGTTACCTTTCATGCTGCTTGCATGTCGTTTCAACTTGAAATTGTCTTCGACGTATTTTACGAAACAGCAAAGCACACGTGGCAAGTGTTTTCGAAGTATAGAAAGGGCTTCCACTCACATTTTCCATTTTCGACCACCATGAATTTTCCTCGACGGTTCACAGTCGAACGGAGCCGATATGTCAAGCAGCATCTCTAACCCCTCCATGGTCGGTACGGGCCCTGATGAGAATATTTTAATTCTCAAGAATTTCCGATACTGAATGTTTTTGTTAAAATTGTGAACGGTTGTTGGTAAACATCTTGTTAGGCCGCAGCCTTGATAGCCTTGAACTCCAAGCCACCGTCGGGACAATGTTCTCTCATAATATTGTTGTCAGAACAGGACCGTGACTGCACACTTGAATATACAATCCAAATTGATGACTGAAAGGCAAGCAATCTAATCGCATGCTTCATTTGTGCCCTACCGAATTATAAATGGGTACAGGTAATAGCTCATTTATCACCGTAATTCATGACATTTGGAAACCACATTGACTTATCTCCACAAGATACCTATGTGTTTTCGAGAGATTAGGTCTTGTAACAAATTAGTGTCATAAAAAAGTAACTGGAAACAATTGGTTCGCTGCAGCGCTGGCTCTATCCGACGTCGAGGCTCTATCCGACGTCGAGGTTCTATCCGACGTCAAGGCTCTATTCGACGTCGAGGCTGTATCCGACGTTGAGGATCTATCCCACGTCGAGGTTCTATTCGACGTCGAAGCTGTATCCGACGTCGAGGCTCTATCCGACGTCAAGGCTCTATCCGACGTCGAGGCTTTATCCGACGTCGAGGCTATATCCGACATCGAGGCTATATCCGACGTCGAGGCTATATCCGACGTCCAGGCTATATTCGACGTCGAGGTTCTATCCGATGTCGAGGCTCTATCTGACGTCGAGGCTCAATCCGATGACAAGCCTATATTCGACGTCGAAGCTCTATCCAACGTCGATGCTTAATCCGACGTTGAGGCTCTATCCGACGTCGTGGCTTCATCCGACGTCGAGGCTCTATCCGACGTCGAGGTTTTATCCGACGTAGAGGCTCTATCCGACGTCGAGGCTATATTCGACGTCGAGGCTCTATCCGACGACGTGGCTTTATCCGACGTCGAGGCCTCTATTCGACGTCGAGGCTCTATCCGACGTCGAGCCTGTATCAGGCGTCGAAGCTCAATCCGATGTCGAGGCTTTATCAGACGTCGAGGCTCTATCCTACGAAGTGACTCTATTCGACGTCGAGGCTCATACGACATTGAGGCTCGATCTATCCGACGTCGAGGCTTTACCCGAAATCGAGTCTCTATCCGACGTCGAGGTTCTATCCGACGTCGAGGTTCAATCCGACGTCGATGCTCTATACAACGTCGAGGCTCTATCCGACGTCGAGGCTCTATCCGACGCCGATGCTCTATCCGATGTCGAGGCTTTAACCGACGTCAAGGCTCTATCAGTCGTCGAGGCTCTATCTGACGTCGAGGCTCTACCCGACGTCGAGGCTCTATCCGACTTCTATGTTCTATCCGACGTCGAGGCTCTATTCGACGTCGAGGCTCTATTCGACGTCGAGGCTCTATCCGACGTCGAGGCTCAATCCGACGTCAATGCTCTATCCGACGTCGAGGCTCTATCCGACGTCGAGGCTCAATCCGACTTGATGCTCTATCCGACGTTGAGGCTCTATCCGACGTAGAGGCTCTATCAGTCGTCGAGGCTCTATCTGACGTCGAGGCTCTATCCGTCGTCGAGGCTCTATCCGACGTTGAACATCGTTTATTCGAACAACCAAAACCCGTTGGTTTGACAATAAGAATTCCAATTGGTTCATAAGAGCTGTGGAGTGCAAAGTCATTCGTCGAATACAGTAATATTGTGATTGACAAAATAAGCCCTTACTTTTAGTGAAAACTATTGTAAATGACGCTCTGAAAAGGTAACGATACATATTTTTACTATGATTGGTGAAGCCAAAGTAATAATTGTAGAGAAGGTTGTGAGCGAGAAAAGGCAGGAAAAAATTCCTGGGGCCTAAGCTGTATTCTTTAGATCCTACTAAACATGAGATTCCTTCACCCAAGTCAATGGTCTTGTCTTTTCTGAAATTGAAGCCCAATAGTGAGGCCGGAAGGTATGTCTGCTCGATTTAAATAAACATGAAGAATATTGGTGTTTTCAGGGACCAACAATATTGGAGCAGTCGCGGCTCGATGTTGTCCAATGCCGGGCCAAAATTTTCCCAATATTGTTGTATGTCTATAAAGATTTTGTATCTCTGTCTTTTCCTTGCGAACCAGTGGCTGTTCTGTGGGAAACCAAATGCGTCGGAAATGCTAGGGAGCTGGGGGGGACATAGGAGTATGGGAGGGGAGATCAGGTACGGTGAGGCAGGTGACGAGGGGAATTTGATTGTATCTACATTTTGATATTTCTAAATTTCTTTTACTGAAAGATCACTTATGCACAATGTCTAATAATGCGTATTCTAAGGATTACAGACATTTTAATGAGAAATACTTAACTAATAGAAGGGACATCCATTTCGTTCTCTGATTTTAGAGACGGTGAATTATTTATGAAATTGAGTGAGACTACGGCGAAGAGAGGTTGATGAGAGCATGTGTTAGGTTCCTAGTGAGTGTGTTGACAAGACAGTGTTCTGGGATGCAACACTGGTGGTTAAACAGATTCATGAGGGAGGTGACGAGGGCGAATGCGTGTGCGTTTGGTCGAGCGTGGAGCACGTCGGACTTCAGGGTTCGCGAGTCATAATTGAGTGTCCGATGATTCAATTATAGCTCGCAAACCCGATGATGGAGACGTCTTGATTTGTATTAGATGATGGAGGGGTTGTAAAGGGTGGATGATGCCAACTATCAAGGCAAAAAGTAATACACATCGGTCGGTCTTCCCCGTTACCTGGAGTGCCTCATAGAAGTAGAGTACTCATGGCATGATGTCAGTAAAATATGACGGGAGTAGATTGTATAAACATGATTCATGTATTACAAAAAAAATCCGCATCACACCACCCCGCACAATCACAGAGATGCGTGAAGTTACAAGTTATCGAGGAATGCGTTCAGCCTACGAAATAAAACTTGAATAAAAAAAGTGTTTGCAATGCCCTGAGCATGATACAATTCGGGAGTGCTGCGTTACTGTAGTTCGCCTCATCATGGACAATATGGTTCATCAAAAGTGTTGCATTGTGTAGTTCCCCTCATTATGGACAATATGGTACATCAAGAGTGTTGCGTTACTGTAGTTCGCCTCATCATGGACAATATGGTTCATCAAGAGTGTTGCGTTACTGTAGTTCGCCTCATCATGGGCCTTATGGTTCATCAAGAGTGCTGCGTTACTGTAGTTCGCCTCATCATGGAAAATATGGTATATCAAGCATTATGCGTTACTGTTGTTCGCCTCATCATGGACAATATGGTACATCAAGAGTGTTGCGTTACTGTAGTTCGCCTCCTCATGGACAATATGGTTCATCAAGAGTGTTGCGTTACTGTAGTTCGCCTCATCATGGACAATACGGTACATCAAGAGTGTTGCGTTACTGATGTTTGCCACATCATGGACATTATGGTTCATCAAGAGTGTTGCGTTACTGTAGTCCGCCAGATCATGGACATTATGGTACATCAAGAGTGTTGCGTTACTGATGTTTGCCTCATCATGGACATTATATTTCATCAAGAGTGTTGCGTTACTTTAGTTCGCCTCATCATGGACAATATGGTACATCAAGAGTGTTGCGTTACTGTAGTTCGCCTCCTCATGGACAATATGGTGCATCACGAGTGTTGCGTTACTGTAGTTCCCCTCATCATGGACAATATGGTACATCAAGAGTGTTGCGTTACTGTAGTTCGCCTCCTCATCGACAGTATGGTTCATCAAGAGTGTTGCGTTACTGCAGTTTGACTCATCATGGAAAGTATGGTACATCTAAGTGTTGCGTTACTGTAGTTCGCCTCATCATGGACAATATGGTACATCACGAGTGTTGCGTTACTGATGTTTGCCTCATCATGGACATTATGGTTCATCAAGAGTGTTGCGTTACTGTAGTCCGCCAGATCATGAACAATATGGTACATCAAGAATGTTGCGTTACTCTAGTTCGCCTCATCATGGACAACATGGTTTATCAAGAGTGTCGCGTTACTCTAGTTCGCCTCATCATGGACAACATGGTTTATCAAGAGTGTCGCGTTACTCTAGTTCGCCTCATCATGGACAACATGGTTTATCAAGAGTGTTGCGTTACTCTAGTTCGCCTCATCATGGACAACATGGTTTATCAAGAGTGTTGCGTTACTGTAGTTCGCCTCATCATGGGCAATATGGTACATCAAGAGTGTTGCTTTACTGTAGTTGGCTCATCGTGGAAAATATGGTACATCAAGAGTGTTGCGTTACTGTAGTTCGCCTCATCATGGACAATATGGTTTATCAAGATTGTTGCGTTTTTGTAGTTTGCCTTATCATGGACAATTTTATGCATCAGGAGTGTTGCGTTACTGTAGTTCGCCTGATTATGGACAATATGGTTCATCAAGAGTGTTGCGTTACTGTAGTTCGCCTCATCAGGGACAATATGGTACATCAAGAGTGTTGCGTTACTGAAGTTCGCCTCATCATGGACAATATAGTACATCGAGAGTGTTGCGTTACTGTAGTTCGCCTCATCATGGACAACATGGTTTATCAAGAGTGTTGCGTTACTCTAGTTCGCCTCATCATGGACAACATGGTTTATCAAGAGTGTTGCGTTACTGTACTTCGCCTCATCATGGACAACATGGTTTATCAAGAGTGTTGCGTTACTGTAGTTCGCCTCATCATGGGCAATATGGTACATCAAGAGTGTTGCTTTACTGTAGTTGACTCATCATCGAAAATATGGTACATCAAGAGTGTTGCGTTACTGTAGTTCGCCTCATCATGGACAATATGGTTTATCAAGATTGTTGCGTTTCTGTAGTTTGCCTTATCATGGACAATATGATGCATCAGGAGTGTTGCGTTACTGTAGTTCGCCTGATTATGGACAATATGGTTCATCAAGAGTGTTGCTTTACTGTAGTTCGCCTCATCATGGACAATATAGTACATCAAGAGTGTGGCGTTATTGTAGTTGGCTGAATCTAGATTTGATGCATTTGGTGAACACAAACTAATATGAATAATGTCGGTGGCTGACGAAGTGTAATCTAACTACATGCGTGACGACAGGCTCTCGTGTGGCATCCTGAGTTCGTATCGTTCCAGTATAGGATCTTCGACGCCTACGGTTATAGGAAAAGCGTTGCCCATGAAACCTTCACTAGAGCTTTGGGAAGAATATTCATTTCAGCACCGCTCGTGCTGCAGTCGTCTGGTTGTCGTGTTGACAAGGAAAATTGTATAAATATTCCAAGGCAAGATACAAAAATCCAGAGAGCGAACAAAGATTTTACTTTCAGATAAAATACTGTTAATTTGATGGCATATTAGGGTAAATGACAGTTTAATAAAAGATGACCACAGTAATTTGTTTCTTAACTGGGTAAATGTCTAAAATACCTACAACATGAGCAATTTCACGTTCTGAACAGACAAGCATCGGCATTGTCCAGTACAAGATGAGTCATGTCCACCGGAAATCTTCTCCGTTGCCATTTCATATTTTGTTTTGGGAGACACAACTATCTGCGCATTTCACATA
>SDVV010009280.1:0-16781 GCA_016164225.1 Gammarus roeselii
AAGCCACGACCCAGCGCACTCGCGTTCACCTCCCTGACCACTCCATCCATATAGAGGTTGAACAGCCAGGGAGACATCACGCAGCCTTGTCTCAGTCCCACTTTCACTGTGAACCAATCACTCACCTCGCTCCCCACTCGGACACATGCTCGGCTGTCAGCATAGAAACTCTGCACCGCTTTCATCAGATGTCCGCCCACTCCATACAAACGCAACACCCTCCACAGCGCTTTCCTGTCAATCCTGTCGTATGCCTTCTCCAGATCCATGAAGGCCCAGAACACATCCTTTCCTTTGGCAAGGTACTTCTCACAGACCTGTCTCACTGCAAAAATCTGATCGGTACACCCTCTACCATATTAAAGCCCAACTGTTCCTCTCCAATTGCGCAGTCCGCACAGTCTCTGATCCTTTTGATCAGCACTCTTCCGTACAACTTACCAACCACACATAACAGACTGATACCTCTCGAGTTGCAGCATTCACTTTTATCTCCTTTGCCCTTATATTGCGGAACAATGCAGGCACTGCGCCACTCACTCGGTACAACGCCAGCCACAAAACACAAGTTCAGTAGCCTCACCAACCACTCGACAATCGTTACTACACCCTTCTTCATGCACTCGGTCGCAACGCCATCCAAACCAGCGGCTTTCCCTGCTTTCGTCACGTCCACCGCCTCCTGCACCTCTTCCCCGGTAATGTCCACAACAAGTCTTTCTCCCAAAACTGGCATCCGTGAAATGCACTTCAAGGCCCCCACTGCTGGTTGCGGTGTGTGTGTCGCATTGTAAATATTTTTAGCGTGTAACCCCCCTCTATTGCGGCTCCCGCTGTGACCCACATGTCCCCGCATGTGGCTTAGCCGATAGATCGGATGGTGCTGTCTGGTGGCTGAGGGTACAGGGGTGCGGAGCCGGTTCACCCTCTGCCCAATACTCCACTTTGTCTTCACGACTTTCGATTGGGACTGTAACCTCTCCGTGGGCGACGAGAAGTAGGATTATACCTTCCTGAACTTGACAAGGACCCCAAGCCTAAAAGAACAAGTCTAAGTAGCCTCTCAGAGCGCTGGGCCCTACTTACGATGACTTACTCTTGGGCGTATCGCTTACTGACAGAGCCTCGTGGTAGGTTTCAGAGTTTTCTGACCGCATTACCACTGTCTCCCTGGCGGGCAGGGCATGTCGGGAGGCTGAATCTTGTTGTGTTGCAATGTGACAGTTGATGAGCACCCCACTCTCAACTCGATACTGGGGACCATCTATCATAAAAACAGACCAAACCACTCCGATGACGGTATTCTTACTGAACTCGCAGATCAGCATGTCACTAGAATATACTCGGTGAAGCGACGGCGAAACGGAATTGAGGAGTACACTAATGTCTACATCCTCACCTTCAAACTCTGCTCTCTTCCTCCCGATGTTCACATCTGTTGGACACAGTGCTCGGTCCGAGAATACATTCCTAACCCTAGACGCTGCAACAACTTCCAAAAGTTTGGTCATGGAAGTGATGCCTGCCGATTAAGGAACATTAAAAGTACATGCTTCCGCTGCGGTGAGGACGCACATGGCCACAATTATGACCGACCTGCTAAATGCGCAAATAGATGAACATCCTGCGACTGCTCCCATTACAGACTCGAAAGGAGATGCTCGGTGTCAAGCTTGAGAACGCCTTTCTTACCCCGAAGCCAAAAGACAAGAAACCGACGCTGCCACTCAGCGCGTCCCCCACCAGCCACTCAAAATAAAAGCCCGTGAACTGTCACCGACGACCAAACCCACCGTACTTCAAGCCCAACTTAAATTCCCCTTGGCAGCCATGCAGGCTAGCCAAGTTACTTCCCAACCCAAATGTCTCTCTGGTGCCGTTATTAGGGCACCTAACCCCCCCTCTGACTCTACCTCGCTTAGCCGCTCCGGATTATAATCCTAATGGAAGTGCGACGACGAACACACTATTAAGTGAAAACTACCCCAAACAATCATCGTCCCAAACCGGAGACTCACTTGCCGCTGACCAGCGCTAAGCACACGGGCTCTGACCTGGACGATGATGACCCGTCGTTGACTCGTAACCACAAAAGAAGCTCCAGCAATACGTGTCGAGCGCGGCCGACTGGCCCGGGTGTGACATAGTCCACAAGAGTGAAATTGAGTAATTTAATCAATCCAAGCCTAAACCATAACTCTCTCTAACCTAATGGTAATGTCTGATACCCTCGTCCTTCAATGGAACATTAGAGGATATCGTGCTAACTATGCTGAACTACTGAAACTAACTCAAACCTATAATCCAACGGTAGTTTGCCTCCAGGTAACTCCCCTGGGGTTGTACAAACCATCCTTTCTTAGGTGGTATAAAGCCCACTTTATCTTGCCCACTGCCGATGCTTGACCGGGCACTGGCCTGGCTATAATAGTCAATCAAGCAATCACATGCACTCCAATCCCTCTACAAACCACTCTGTAAGCTCAGGCCCACAGAGTGGGCCTCAAACGCCCCGTTACTATTTGTAACCTATATATTTCCCCCAACGAACCACTTTCATGTGCACTACTTACTGACCTGGTTGGTCAACTTCCCGCGCCCTATTTTTTTGTAGATGATCTTATGTAAAGGGGGAGATGTGGCCGATGGACGTGGGGGAAACGTCGAAGCATTCTTTCTATCTTCTAATATTGCGCTCCTTAATACTGGAGAGCCGACCCACTTCCATACCCAGACAGCCTCGCTATCGGCTATTGACTTTTCCTTCTGCTCCCCAGTCCTCTCCCCAGACCTTACACTGCAAGTGTAGGAGAAGCCCTATGGGAGTGATCACTTCCAAATCGCAATTACTACTCTCCATCCTGAAGATAATTATACCGCTCGCCGATACATAATGCGTAAAGCCAACTGGCAATCGTTCACCGCTTATACAACAACACCCCTCCCACCTCAGGACATATCCTGTGACGAGATGGTGGAAAACTTTAATAGTACTCTCCTTCACGCTGCAGGCCGCAGCATCCCTATAACCAAGGAAACACCGCGTAAAATTAGGACACCCTGGTAGAACAACCTTAGCGAAATGGCAAAACGGCAGAAGAAGCGTGCATTTCATCGATACCGGCGCACCAAGTTAGTAGCAGATAAAATCACGTACAGGCGAGTAACCGCAAGAGCACGAAATACACACCTGTTGTATTGAAGAGAATCGTGGCAAAACTTCGTATCGTTCGTTATTGTGAACACACCCATGTTTAAAGTGTGGTCCCGCATACGAAAAATGACGGAAAGTACTGTTCTCATCCCCCGCCCCCAACCCTAATGATAGGGGAAACGACCTACACCGATCCGCAAGAAGTCTCTGAACGAACTTTTTGCAACACTATTCCTCCGTCATCTCGCATTCTGGGTATTACAAAGCGTACTGCAGAACAAAATGATCTAGATTTCTTCATAAGTTCTCCTATGCCTTACAATGAACCTATCACGGTATGCGAGATCCTCGGTTCAATTCGCACCTCCAACCCCTCTGCTCCTGGTGAAGATCGAATCTCCTACGAGATGCTCCAGCACCTCCATCCCTCTGCACTCTCTTACTTGTGTCGTATTTACAACACAATCTGGTCTACCCACTCCTATCCCACCCGGTATAAGGAAACAGTGGTTTTGTCCTTCCAAAAACCTGGCAAGCCTACCGATCAATTACCCATCTAACTCCCTATAGCCCTCACCTCGTGTGTAGCGAAGGTTCTGGAAAAGATTGTGAATGCCCGACTGACTCGGCACCTAGAAGCAAACGCACGCCTTTCCCCTTTACAATTCGGGTTTCGAAAGATGCTACCAGCGCATGACGCATTATTACGCGTTGTGACTGATATCCAAGGTTCTTTGAACGGCAACAGCACACTGTTTGCGTTTTCTTTGACCTTGAGAAGGAATACGATACAACCTGGCGCTATGGCATCCTCCGAGAAATCCATCAAATGGGACTCCGGGGTCACTTGACTTCCTTCATCCAAAACTTCCTCCGACGGAGAGTCTTCCGGACCAAAATCGGCAATCACCTCTCAAGCATACATACCCAAGATGAGTGGGGTCCCTCAAGGTAGCGTCCTTTCGTATACCCTATTTGCGATTGCTGGGTCTCATCAAGCAACCGATCTTGACGAACTAAGGTAACTCTATGCCGACTGAGAATAGGACATAGCAGACTAACACAAAGACACCTAATGGAGGCGTCACCACCTCCTTACTGCATGGACTGTCTAGTCCCTCTTACAATAGCCCATGTCTTGGCAGAATGCCCCACATGGACGGAATGTCGGCGCACATACTTCCCCACGAGCCGGTTCCTGGACCTTCCTAATATACTCCGCCTAATGCTTACTGAGTTCCCTCTGAGACAATTCAGTGCGGAACCAATTCTCAGCTACCTCCAAGAAACCGGCCTCCTAACTGAAATCTGATCTGTTGTGAATTGAATTGATTATACTTAATCTTACTTACCAATGAACTCCTCCATCCCGGAGGACCACCGTTTTCTTTGCTCACTTTGAGCAGGACACATTTGTGACCTCTCTCTATATCCCTATAAACAGTAATGACCTAAGCATTCCGTGAGTTGAAACTATTCCGGAGACTGAGGATGATTTGTCGATGACTTGATGCAGCGTTGGCTGCTGGTTTGACGTTCGGTGCCAGAAAGACATTGACACCAGTGCACTAGAAAGCCTTGACACTCTAATCTAATCTATTCGCGATTGCCATTAATGGGATCACGGGGCTGGTCCTCCCCTCCGTGAATGGGTTTCAGTGCGTTGACGACTTTATGATATTCGCATCGGCGCCAGTTGTCTCCCAACTCCTACGTCAACTTAAGAGTGCAATTGCTCAGGTGGTTGCTTAGACAGAATCTCAAGGCTCTACAGTATCTAAAGGCAAAACATGTGCACTCCTTATACATCGGTCCCGCAACTACACGCAACCAGACCTCAGACTCTATGGAGAAATAATCCCTTTCCTACCAACAGTCCGTTTTCTAGGATTGATATTTTACCAGAAGGTAACCTGGAAATACCACGTGCAACAACTGGAGATGGACTGCTTACAGCGATTTATTATTCTTCGGATTGCATCGCACTTCACCTGAAGGGCAGACAAAACAACATCATTACGCCTTTACCGTGCTATCATAGGGTCCCATCTGGACTATGGAAACGTTGTCTACGGCTCGGCGAAACCAAATATTCTCAAAACACTGGAACCAGTTCACAATGCCGCCCTTCGCGTTTGTACTGGAGCTTCCCGCTCCTCCTCTATTGTCAGTCTTCTTTGTGAGGCCGGTGAGCCTAGCCTTGCCTCACGACGAGAACAAACCGACTTCCAGTTCTATTGTCACATATTAACTCGCCCCACCTCCGCCGTGGCCGAGTGGTGAGCGTATCCGACTGCAGTGTCAGCCTCTGGTGCTGCATGTCGCGAATTCGAGCCTCGGCATGGACACGGCGGTTTTGTGGCGGAGAGATTGGGCGCCTCCCCCCTCTGTGTCAGCCTATCTTAGCCACCCTCGTAACTAGGGGAAAACGGCTGTGTGTCCATACATACGTCTAAACCTCCCCTACATGTACCACTATCCGACGGTTCCACCCCAATCTGGCTTCTTTCTTGAGCTTCTCACAGCGCATTGAGCATCTCACTGTTGAGCTTGGGCTGCCACGTATAATGGTGGACCCTCTCCCGTAAGATGCTATTCTTATCTGGCGTACTCCAGAAAATATGCTCTGCCCTCACTATTTTTCTGGCCAAAAGGCAGATGTTGTACCCCAAAATCTTGGAGCTATTTTTATAGCCCATACAGAGACCCATAACGCTGGTAGCTTGCATTTCTTCACTGATTGATCGAAAGACGACGATGATGTGGGTTGTGCATTGGTACTGCCCGGGAGCGTCGTCGCTAGGAGACTCCCGCCATCAGCGTCAGTCTTCACTGCGGACGAACTCACGGCCATTGGCGATGCCCTCTTGGAAGCCAGTACTCTTCCAGATACAAATATTTTAATCTTAAGTAATTCGCTTAGCGCGCTCCAAACCTTGGAGACCTTCAACAATTGCCACCCTGTTGTTTCAGAAATTTTGCGCGGGCTTGTGCGATTGTCCTCCAGAAACAAGAACGTTCGTTTGTGCTGGGTTCCGGGCCACTGTGGTGTGGTGGGCAATGAGCAGGCGGACGAAGCGGCGCGAAGAGCTGCAACGGCGCCTAACCCAGCATAACAAAGACTTTTACCCAGCGATTAAAAGAGCTGTGCAAAATAAATGGAACAAGGAATGTTCTGATGTTCCTATGAGAAATAAATTGCGCATTATCAAAGACACGCCTACACTGGGTCTCTTCAAGCAGCCGTTCTCGACGGACTGAGATAACTCTATGACGATTGAGAATTGGACATAGCAGACTAACGCAGACACCTAATAGAGGCGTCGCGATCCCCATACTGCATGACCTGTTTGGTTTCTCTTACAATTGCTCACGTCTTAGCAGAGTGCCCCACCTGGACGGAACATCGACGCACATACTTCCCCAAGAGCCTGTGCCTGGATCCTCATGATACACTCCGCCTAATGCTTACTGAGTTCTCCCATAAGCAATTCAGTGCGGAATCGCTCTCTAACTATCTTTGAGAAACACACCTCTTAGCTGAAATGTGATCTGTTATGAATTGATCATACATAATCTTGCTTACCGATAGACTCTTCCTTCCCGGAGGACCACCGCTTTCCTTGCTTATTGTGAGTAGAACACATCTGTGACCTAAGCATACCGTGAGTCCGGGCAATCCCGGAGAGACGATGACTTGATGCATCGCTGGCTGCTGGTTCGACGTTCGGTGCCAGAAGGACATTGACTCCAGTGCACTAGGAAGCCTTGGCAATCTAATCTAATAAACAGCATCAGAGTTTCCTCGGCCTAATCAATTTCCTTACACCTTACCTGCGTCACGCTTGCCACTTCTTCAACGAAGTGGTACTAGCAGCACGGTCCCAGCATTTATTTAACAAGCCCACCGCTCTCAACACCTATTACCGCAATACCTCCCTTCACTCCCACGTTCCACCGGAGCAAATCCTGTGGACGGAAGCATCAGACGAAGGGGGAAGGGGGAAGTGGGGGGGGCAGTCAGCTGCAGTGGTCAACAGTCGTACGGCCGCTGGTCAGTAGTAGAACGCAAACTCCATATTACGTCAAAGGAATCGCTGGCTATCATCCGTGCTCTGCAGACACGAACTCATTGGCATCACACCACAGTCCGCGTGTTGTCAGACAACATGGCAGCTGTAGCCATGGGGAATCACTCGGGCTCAAGCAAAGCGCCGGTGTTGCAAGAGATCAGAGCGCAGCTCCTACGAATCCTCCAACATCGTAACCTATCTCTTCTCTCGACCTACCTTCCCGGATCGCAGAACGTCTGGGCCGATCAGCTTTCTCGTCTCCTACCAGTCCAGACGGAGTGGACGCTGACGCCTCAATGCTTCGCCCACCTCTCAACCCTGCGCGGTGCCATGCAAATAGACCTCTTTGCACATCCGGGAACCCACGAGCTTTCATTCTTTGCAGCTCCGTATCGTCACCCGCGAGCAGCTTTAGTGCATTCTCTCTAGTCCGACTGGAATCAGTGAACGGAAATATACCTCTTCCCTCCTTACAACCTGATCCCCCAGGTGCTTCGCAAGCTCGAAACGTTCCGCTACAGCGGCGTCCGTCTGGTGCCCGACCACCCCAACGCGCTGTGGTAGCCAAAGGTCGGCGCGTCCTTCCGTGAGACTTCGCTCGCCCTCGACCTATCCCAGCGCGTCAAATACAAGAAGGTCCCTCTAACATCTAGGCCCTTCTCGAGTTACCTCGCATTCAATTTCTGCCAAGAGTCCTTACAATCAAGTTCACTAGATTGCTGGCAGACACCCTGGTCAACACGCACCGGCCATCGACTCTACGCCAATACCAAAGCGTCTGGACTCGCTTCCAGGCGTGGATTCGCGTTACAAAGGTTCAGTCCATCAACCAGACCGCACTCCTCACGTTCCTGTACTTTTCCGGCAAACAGAGGCAACTCAATCTTCGTACCGTGTGGGTTTGCAAGAATGTGCTCAATTTCTCTCCCATGCACGGGTTTGGGGCCACGACCAAAGGGCCGATCTTCAAGGAACTGGCGAGTGCCCAGTTTCACAAAAACCCGCCGCAAAGGCGTTTCGTTATACAGTGGAAGCTAGAACTTGTCCCTGACATGCTCGCTTCTCCTCTCTTCAATACTCAGACGACGTCGGTATTGGCGCTCTTTCAGAAGACTCAGTTACTTGTCGCTCTCGCAGCAAGAAACAGGGTCTCTGAGATTGCACCCGTGTCACGCACCGGGTTTCACTTCTCCAAGAATCCTCCATGCGCTCTCATACTGACCGCTGAAAAGTTCCTATACAAGAATCAAACCCGCAACAACACGCCACTGCTCATCTCTATCGCTTCACTACTAACGGATGGTCGAGCAGATGACCGGTCTCCCATGACTGCACTCAAAGTCTAGGTGGCACGGTGTACGTCGAACTAAAGCGTCATCGGTTGAGCATTACATCTGCTCTCTCAGGAATGATGCCATACCGACTGATTTTCCTAAAGCTCACTACGTCAGAAAGTTTGCCTCATCTAGAGCTTGGACGCGTGGGGTTCCCCTTCCAGACATCATCTCCAAGGAGTTCTGGAAGTCGTCCCACGTGTTCATACACCAGTACCTATGTACAATGGGAAAGCCCAATCAACCTTGTGTGTCATTAAGAACCAGGTAGATGGTCTCTCTCGCTTCAAAGGCTTGTGACATTACGCTAGTTGATGCCAGAAACTTTTGTACATATTATAGGGTACATGTATTTATTGTCTTACCATATCGTTAGGAGGTACTCAACGCTACGGCTTAAGGATAACGATTACGTCAGATTACTCGGTATTTATTTACTGTATCCGACTCAACGTACTGCAATGTTACCATATTAGCTATGCTACACACTGTGGATACTTCCATATTTAGGATTCTACTGCCACTGGCTGGCTGCTCATCCATTTTCATACTAGAGGGCAATATATATTGATGTATATAAATGTTATTTGGCTGCTCATAGTCTAGGCCCACATATTATTTGGCCGCTATGAGCTAGCATATTTGCTGTTGGCACCAAGCAATACTTGTATTTGCCTATAATTAGTCATTACCCCAATTTATACAGTTGTGTTATCATTCCTTACACGGCAAGCGCTTCTTTGGGAACACCCAGCTTAAGATGCAGCCTATCCATCCAACTTCTGTGCTCTTCTGGCATCGGCCAGCTTGCGCTACATGATGGTATTTTCTATGCTAACACTATGGCTCCTACGAAATGAAAGAGAATATAACTTTTGTTATCTCTATTTATTCAATAAAAAGTTATTTCTCTCTGATGTGATAAGAGCCATATGAAGCCTCCTCCTCCCCCTGCTATCTTGAAGCAATAACAGTTACTGAAAGGTTTTTCGTTACGTCACAACCTAAGTCCCACCCTGGAAGTTGCTTCAGTTTTCCTGACAGGAAATGCTTCCACCCCCCTCATGAATGCCGGGGTAGGGTAGACCTCCCTTATATAGGGTTGGAAGGTGTTCGGATCGTCGAAAAAGGATGGAAGACATGAAGCACCAAATGGCGTCGAATAAGCTCGCTAGACATTAAAACACAGAATTTCGTCGATAAGTCAAACACATAAAAAGTCGGGAAAATCGAAAAATGTTGACATACATACAAATTTCGAAAACGGTCGAAAACTACTTATGATGAATGTTAACAAGATTATCTCAGAATCGTCTCTGTAATGTTTCCTCATCAAGATTCATTTGAATATAAAGCAAAGGCGCTTGCTACCACTATGGCTCTTACTATATGACAGAGAAATAGCTTTTAATGGAGAGAATCGAGATAACAAATGTTATAATGTCACTGAACCAAATACTTGCAAATAAACCTTGAAATCAATAATTGACATTATCAGTCATCCATGAGATATGACCCCGTAGCCATATTATGTGTCACGTTATCTTGATCATTCAATTTCTTTTTCCATAGCCAGGGCGTTAGAATCTTGCAACCGTTTCCACCGCGTGTCGTAGAAGGTAAAAGGGCGCCCCGTGGCCGGGAGTAGAATCGTGCTACCGTAACCTCGGCGTGTCGTAAAAGGCGACTAGAAGGGGCGGAGCGAAGGGGCTAGGAATCTCGTTCTCTGTAAAACATTTCCTCAAAGACGGCAAGACGAGCAGGGGGAGGAGAGGCTCACGCCTCTCCGAAACCTATTGTTAGGGTCGCTGGATGTGCGTGGCTGTAGTACGAATGTTTTAAAGATAAGAGAGATTTGTGAGATGCTTGTGAGGAAAAAGTTTGATGTGTTGACGCTGAGTGAGACGAAATTGAAAGGTGAGGGAGAATATGAGTTTGGTGTGGTAAGTGGAAGAAAGTCTGGTGTGGAGGAAGGTTGGGCACGAGAAGGTGTGGTTTTGATATTGAGTGATCGGTTGGCTAGTAGCGTTGCCGAGTGGAAGGAGGTGTCCTCAAGAGAGATGTTGGTGAAGGTTAAGATGCGTATTTGAGTGCTTGCGGACCTGGCAGCAAGAGGAGTGAAAAGGAGAGGGAGCAATTCTGGACTGACATGAGTGAGTGTATTGAGAGTTTTGGAGGTCATTTCAATGTAGTTGTACTGGGTGACAATGCGAGAGTTGGAGATGTAGTGGAGGAGAATGTGATAGGAGGGTATGGCGTTCCCGGTAGAAATGACAGTGGAGAAAACCTGATAGGTCTGTGTATGGAGCAGGAGTTAGTTTTCGGGAACAGTTTTTTCAAGAAGCTAGATATCCACAAGTACACATGGGTAAGGATGGCCCATGGTGCAGTGGTGGAGAGAGCACTGATGGATTTTGTGCTGATATCGAGGAGAGTGGTGGGGAGGCTGTTGGATGTGCGGTTGTTGAGAGGGGAGGGTGGAGAAGTGTCTGACCATCTGCTAGTGGAATTTAGATTAAGAGTGGCGCAGAAGTGGAAGAATAACAAACGAGTGGGAGGAGGAAGAAAGGTAGTGAAAGTGAGTGGACTGGAAGTAAAAAGTAGAGCCGAGGAGTTCCAGCAGGCGTTGAGGGAAGAATATAACAACGTGAGAGGACAGGACATGAGAGATGTGGAGGAAGAATGGGAGGCGTTAAGGGATGCGTTGCTGAAATGCGCGAAGAAGGTGTGTGGTGCGCGCCGTGTGGATGGGTGCAGAAGAAAAGGTAGCGAGTGGTGGAACGAGGAGGTCAAACTGGCGGTGGCACGGAAAAGACGAGCGTTTGAGTGGTAGATGCAGGTGAAGTCGGAGGTGGCTTATGAAAGCTACAAAGAGAGGAGAAACGAGGTAAAGAGAGGAGAAACGACGCTGATGCCCGGTGGGGCAAACGGTTGTGCCAGAATTTTGAGGAAAACAAAAAGATGTTCTGGAAAGAGGTGAAGAGGGAAAGAAAGGGAGAGACCGGAAAGGAGGAAGTGGTGAACGATGAAAATGGCCAGTTGTTGTTGGAAAGTGGTGATGTACGGGAGAGGTGGGCCGAGTATTTTGATGAGTTGTTGAATGTCGAGGATGACAGAGAGGCTGACATTGTTGCTGTGGGTGGCGGTGCTCGTATGCCAGTTTTGGGAGAAAAACATGTGGCGGACATTACCAGGGAAGAGGTGCAGGAGGCGGTGGACGTGATGAAAGCAGGGAGAGCCCCTGGTTTGGATGGCGTTGCGACCGAGTGCCTGAAGAATGGTGAAGTAACGATTGTCAAATGGTTGGTGAGGATATTGAACTTGTGTTTTGTGGCAGGTGTGGTTCCGATTGAGTGGCGCAGTGCCTGCATTGTTCCGCTATATAAGGGCGAAGGAGATAGAAATGAATGCTGCAACTCGAGAGGTATCAGTCTGTTATGTGTGGTTGGTAAGTTGTAAGGGGGAGTGCTGATCAAAAGGATTAGAGACTGTAAGGACTGCGCAATTGGAGAGGAACAGTGTGGCTCTAGGAGTGGTCGAGGATTTACCGATCAGATTTTTGCAGTGAGACAGGTTTGTGCCAAAAAAAAAAGGATGTGTTCTGGGCCTTCATGGATCTGGAGAAGGCATACGATAGAATTGACAGGGAAGCGCTGTGGAGAGTGTTGCGTTTGTATGGAGTGGGTGGACATCTGTTGAAAGCGGGGCAGAGTTTCTATGCTGGCAGCCGAACATGTGTCAGAGTGGGACGCGAGGGGAGTGATTGGTTCACAGTGAAAGTGGGACTGAGACAAGGCTGCGTGAAGTCGCCCTGGCTGTTGGAGTGGTCAGGGAGGTGAACGCGAGTGTGCTGGGTCGTGGCTTGAAACTGTTGGAAGCGAATTGGCGGAGTTGACAGTTGAGCTAGTTGCTATTTGCTGATGATACGGCCCTGGTTGCGGATTCAGAGGAGAAGCTATGAAGGCTAGTGTCAGAGTTTGGTAGTGTGAGAGGAGGAAGCTTCGAGTGAACGTGGGTAAGAGTAAAGTAATAAGATGCTCGAGGACTGTCGATGCGAGCAAAATTAGTGTCACCCTAAATGGAGAGCTCTTGGAGGAAGTTCAGTGTTTCAAGTATTTGGGCTCCCATGTGGAGATAACTGAACTAGTGGACACTGAAGTGAAGGCGCGAGTGAAGGAGGGGTGTAGAGTGTTGGGTGCACTAAAGAGTGTATTGAGCTGTAGGACGTTGGGGATGGAAGCCGAGAGAGAGCTGTATGAGGGTTTTGTTTTTCCAAGTTGCTCTGCGGAGCTGAGACTGAGGGGATGAGAGCAGAGGAGAGAAGAAGGTTGAATGTTTTCAAGATGAAATGTTTGAGGAGCATGGCTGGAGTAACGCTGAGAGACCGGATCACCAACGATGTGGTTCGAATCAGAACAGGGATGTGAAGAAGTTGGAGGACAGTGGATTCGCGTGTGCTGATATGGCTCGGGCACATGGAGAGAATAGATGAAGGGAGATTGGTGAAAAGAGTGATGAAGGCGGAGGCGATTGGACGTTGGCCTAGGGAGAGATCGAAGTTTGGGTGGATGGATGGTGTAAAGCAGGCGTTAGGAAGGTGAGAAATGTGTGTGGAGGAAGTGAGAGAGCGTGCAATGAATAGGCGTGAGTGGAGAATGAGCGTGAATGAATAACGTTTGACGCTGCCCTGATGTGCGTTCCCGCCCTCGTTGAGAAACGGCATGGTTGTGGGCCGGAGAAGCCCGGTAATCATGATGCGGCTGGGGTAAACCAGTCACACTTTCGGGCCCTGCTGCCGACACTGACCTCGGACCGGTCTCCCGGCCGGACCTTTCAGCGCAAAAGGGCCAAGTTGTGTGTGTGAGTGTATGAGAAAAGTATGAGGTGCGCCTTGCCGTCGGTCACCCCCTTTTTGGGCAATTCGGCCTAGTGTCTGTATCTGTATATCACCACGGGAGTTTCACCTACAAAGCTGTCTTCCATGAGCTCTTGCGCAAGAAGCCTTATAATGATTCTTCTCTGTCATTACCGCCTCCTTGCTGTCACAAATTTGTGTCCTCCCTGCAGGTTTCGTGAGACGTTCGAGCAATTTTACGAGAAAGCCGAGGGCGAGGTCTCCTTACAAGAGACCTCGCTGGACATGATGCTTAAGTGCTATAAAACTGTCTCTGAGATATTCACCTTCGAAGTTTCCAAATATGCCCTCGAGGACTTCTTCAGGGACTTCAATGAGTTTATTGCCCTGTACAAGGTGAGTCAGGCTAGTGACAAGCTGTTATTTCCTTGGTCTTGCACCATGAACAAGAACATGATGCCTCTTTGTTGTCTCTCGGTTATTCTAATCTTATCTTGGTTAATGTGTCTTCTTGAATAGACTTACTTGATGCACTCCATTAACAAACAAAATAGCGCCATTTGCTTTCAGGTTAAGTAAAATTTAACCGCACAAATTATGGTTACTGGTGTTGGAGAAGATGTTTAGCATTAAAGATGTAACTCTGTCCTGATGTGCATGCACACTTACTTTTGTTAGTAACCCTGGTCGGCCTAATATAATATGCGATGTTTTCCATTTATAAAAGTTTTAAAGTGTATTAGCCCCACTGGACCAATCAATAGTCGAGGCTAAGGGCAGGAGACAGTTTTCATGGGCTATGAAAACCTTTATGTCAAGCGATTAATGAACAACAAATCCAACCAGTCAAGGACTATTGCTCTCCTCTCTGAATCAGACAGAACAATCTGGAAAAACTGTAAGCAGCTCAAACAAGCTTCACCTCTAATATTGCAGATGTTAAGGCAAATAATTATTCTCTTCCACTAGCAAGAGTCATATGGTTTTGCATTGCGCTTGTGCTTTTTATTTGAATGAATCCTGAAGAGAAAACATTACAGAGACTTTTTTAAAAGAGAATCTTGATAACATCCGTTGAACGTACTTTTCAACCGATTTAGACCTTTGTGTCTTTTAACCTTACTCGGGAATCTGGAAACTATTAAGTTCCTCGACTGTCCTCGAGTTTTTAGGAAAAAAAGCTTCTGGCCGCTTGGCAACGCTTGGCGTCTGGCGCTTGTCGGTTTAAATGTCTTCCAGGTAGCGGGTGGCGCGCTCAGCCGTCTGCTGACTGAACCCCCCACCCCCTCCTTTCCTATATAAGCGAAGGTTGGGCTACCCCATCATTCATAATTGAATGTCTAGTGTTAAGGTCACACTCACCAAAAAATGGAAGCAAAACCAAAAAATGATCACAAAAAAAAATGCAGTATAAAACTAACAAATCCATATGACATTCATTTTGCGGAGGAGGACTGCTGGGGACCTCTCAACTCAACATGCCTCAATTTGGTAAGCTATTACTTCGATTTACCGACCCAAGAAAGCCTCCTGACAGAGCTAAAGTATTTGAACTGATACAAATGGATTTACAACTTCCCCTTACTGGGCTGAAAGCCGTAGGGAGCGGCTACAATGCATTCACCGAAAGAGAGGCCGACATCGATACTCTTCTGACACTCGAAGCTAGACAGAAACTTTCAACAATTGGACTGGAGGCAAAGTTGCCTCCAAAAGTCAAGGCCAACCGGTCAATCATCTGTCGACGATTCGACGAGTTTGTGGGGCACCACTCGAAAGAAGAGATCCAAGGAGAAATTCAACGCTGCAATCCAAACCTGAAGGTGACTGAGGTCCACAAATTCGGACCGCACACGCACGTTTTTAAAATCGAATTCCACACCATAGAAATGGCCAGAACTGTTCTGGAACGAGGACTCCTCCTCTTCCATATGAGAATTTTACCGTCTCAAATTAAACAAGAGGAATACGAGGATGTGTTGATGTGTTTCAGCTGCTACAAGATAGAAGCACACACAACCAGAGACTGCCCAACCCCCAACATTACAAGATGCTCCGAATGCTCAGGTGACCACAGCTTCAGAATCTGTACATCAGGTATCGAAAAGTCCCTTAACTGCGGAGGAGAACATCGAACAATGGCAATGTCATGCCCGGTAAAGATAGCCGCCATCAAAGCAAAGCAAAAAACTAAGGAGGAAGAGAAGAAAAAGAAGGAAGAATGCACTTATGCAAACATAGTAGCCAAAACTGTACTTGACGTAAGACAAAAAAACAAAACGGTAACAGACAATACTCCACCTATGAATAACGCGGGCATTTGAGCCTACATTATGTTACTCGATGCACACATGCAGAACATGATCAACCCAGGGGCGTACAACTCTCGTCTAAATGAAACCCTGAAGAATAATAACATAGAACCAGTAATACTACCTGACAACCCGAATTCCAATGATAAAATCGGCAGCACCCTAATGTCACTGATTGACATCGAAAAAACCGTCACCTCTATCCAAGAGAAAATTCGCGAAAATAAATCAAGAACCGATGGCAAAAGGAAACTGTTGTCATCTGACGATGTAACCGTTGGAATTGACCAAGGTTCACGCGGGTCGGACAAACACGTTGCCCTTTGTCTCTATTGCTGTAGTATGGCTCTATTAATAGTGGAAGAATGAAGGACAATGAAAGAATATAGCAATTAAATGATGTACTTTGAAATTTTGGGAGACAATGAGATGAGGCAGGATTGTTGAGGCTGTTTGCTGAAGGGGATTAGGTGTGAAATGGGAGGAAAGCATGGACAGGCAGGGGATCAGCTGTCTTGAGTGGAAGACAGGGTGCTGAAAGGGAGAATATAAAGGGAATCATGAATATATATGTGAATAACTGACCTGTCAATCCTTTCCAGAGGGAACCATTGGGCTAGTCCTAACCCCTTCTTAAATAAGGCAAGCAGACCAGACACCAGATGCCTTAAATTACCTGGTAAACAGGTATGAATGACGTTACACATATGCACAGTATTTACATAATTGTTGGAGTCAGTAACTCCCACATGGCCTCAGCCATAGGAACTTCTAAGTTCCTAGCAAAGTGGATGACTGGACAATTAATCATGACGAAATAACTATTTACAATGAAGCAAGACTGGGTGTCTGGGGTGGATAGCACTATGAATAAAAGTTTTCAATATGCCATCCAACATGCAAGTGCATGCCGATATAAGTAAAGCAAATGGGGAAGCAAAAGAACTTGACAAAAATGCAACAAATGCACAAAATAGAAGTGGAAATAATAATAGCAAACAGTAGCAAACTGTATGAGGTAACTCGTTGTAAGGAAATGCTGGTAAATTAAGG
>SDVV010009281.1:5241-16781 GCA_016164225.1 Gammarus roeselii
CTCCATGACCGTGAACGTTGACAGTGCATTCAAGAAAGAGCCCACATCCAAGTGGCCATGCGAAAAAATGAAGATAGAAAAATACCCGCCAAAATAAGGTAAGTTCAAAATATATAGGCGAAGTGTAAAAAATATGTTAAATGTTGAAAAACAAAGATTTAAACCAGTGTCAATTATCTAAATGTGTATTATAATGGATAAAAGTGTATATTAAATGTGGGAAGGGAAATAATCCCCACAGAGTGTCAGAAGAGAGACATCAATCTGGATCAGTAATAACTTAGACAAATGTTAGTAGAGTATATGGGCTCGAAACGGCCTACTGAAGGATTATAGATAGGGATAAAAGAGCCGTTCGGGGGAGGACGCGATGCAGGCAACCTTGACACAACCGGTCCGTACGGGGGTTAGCGCAGAAACGAGGGGGCGGGCGGCGGAGGTTACCGGAACTGGTTTGATGCCCGAGTCAGCTAACGGACGAGGGGGAGGGGGGGGGAACGGAAAGGGGGGGAGGGGGACGGAAGGGGACGGCGGGATGGAAGCAGGCTTGCGGCCTTGATTGGCAAGGTTTATGTTATGAACATTTCAATTGTATTGTATTTTGATATATATTGGATTTTATATATATGTTTTTTCTTCTAAAGACGGTTGTAGTGGAGTATAATTGGACACTAACTGTTGCTCGTTTTATATATTTATTCGGTTCTGGTAGGGTTAGTGTTATTCAAAATTACTGGTGGGGGCGGGGCGTAGGGATCCTATAGGCAAAAAGTTGGATACGCTCCTGGAAGATTATGTGAGTCTGCTCTTACCAGTTCCTTGTCTAATAAAATTTTTTCTGTGGCACGCTGGCTACGTTGTGAGTGTGTATATAGTTATATATTTATGCATGGATTATATTTCTATATACATATCATGTGTTTTCTTACCTAGTTGTGGTATATATGGCTCATCCAATGCTTGGTTGGTGGGTTCATAGCGGTGGGGGCTTGGGATATTTCTATATGTTTTGTTCATTTATCACTATATATTCTTTTATAGGGTTAGTATGGTAGGTATGTCTTATAACTCAATTTGCAGCCTTAGTGTGTGAATGGCCCGGTTTGTACCCGCCTGAAGGTAGGATTGCAGGCAAGATTCTGTGTTTCCCATCTAGTTATTTCATATGAATATACTATCTATAAGATTAGTATGGATTATTAGTATGCTTATTGGCGTGTTTAGGTATGTATTGTGGGATGATGCAGCACCTACGGTCGAGAATCTATCTACCCCATATTGCATTACCCAGTTTTGAAACAGTTATATAAGCTTCCATTGACGCGGTTTTCCAATAGCAAGAATACCCGCACGATATGGATTCAGTGTAAGTTAAAATATTTTGTTATATATACTTAATAATGATCGATTGATTTATGTTGAATTTTTTGTGTTTCGGAATTTTGATCAGTTAACTCATACAGTTTTAGGCATTTTAGGGTATTTAAGGCTTGTAGCATTCATGAAGCAAGCTATTTCAGGCATAATTGCTTGGTTGTTGCATCATTGTGGTAGTTTTATATGTATATATGACACATCTGTTACGATTAAACCGTGGTTACTTTAGTAAAAGAGATGTTAATTCAACCCTGTTATGGACTGATGTTGATGCTAATTTCATTAGATATTTTTTTATGTACTATACCGTATTTACTATAGGTTTCAGTTACGTCGTCTGCATGTCTTGGTATCTTATTCACATTTCTTGTTTGTTCGGTTAAATGATAGTTCATTCTCATTCAACACGTTTTTAATGTATGTTTTGGGTATGGTACAGATTTAATCTTCTTGCTTTATTTTATCTCGTTAGTTTTAGTATAGGTCTTTCAGTTTTGTAGGTTCTCTGTTGAATTTATATCTTCAATGCAATCTGTTGGTTATTTATATAATTTAGGATATACTACGTATGTATCTACATTATAGAACATTATTTCAGGTCTAATTTAGTTACATATTGTTCATTTTTAGTGTTTTATATATATTCTTCCATCCTGATACAATATTTGACATAGTTATTATAGATATATAACAGACGATTTGTTACAAATTTGGTCTTACTGTTAGGGTATTGTTTATTTTTTGTACAACTATTCTTAAATATTTAGGAGGAGTTAGACTGTCCCCTAGGCGAAAGCTCATTCTGTTATGCTTGTTTGTGTAAATGGACCGATTTATTAGGATGGATACCATAATGAAGTGCAATTTTTATGTGAATTATACCAGAGTAGAGAACTTTATTAGCTATTTTAAATATGTGCCTGATGTTATGTTTTTTTTTTCACGAGAATCATAGGAATGTGTGTTTAAGAGGTGTAATTCCGTACTGCATCTTTGTGAAATTTTCGTCATTGATCCCTAGCAAATGTGTAGTTTAACGATTAGATGATAATTTACTGGATGGATGGGTCCTAGTGTAGAGGTGGTTTATACTCTTTGGTTGTCATTTTGGAGTTCATCCATGTTCAACGTGAATTATGTACGTTCTTGTAGACGTTGATCTTGAGTTTCATGGGTTTGTAGGGTTTTACTTATGTCATCAGTAATCAGAACCCAAGCTTTATATGGCCACCCACTCTCTGAGACTTATTCTTGACCACTGTACATGTGTCTAGATTTTGATTAAGTCTAGGATGCGTCTTTGTTCGAGGCTGTTCAGAGACGATGGGTTAACAGATGCGAGGTACGTCTGTGGCGTCGTTTGTTATATATCAGTGGTAGATAGCGGAGAAGTGACCTAGTGAAGCATTATAGAGTTCATTTTAAGACACAGTAGGCTTGAATTTGTACTCCCAGAGGCATAACATCAGTTAGGTCTAGGAATTTATTATAGATTTGAATGGTATGATAGTATAAAATAACATTTTTCCAATTAACTCAGCGTAAAATATCAGTTATTTTCGGTAAAGCTGTTATGTTAGTATACGATCTTAGTCATGAACCAGATCACGTCGGATATTGGAGTAGGGTTCATCATCTGGGTGCGGTAGGATACACCGTATATAATAGTTAATCGTTGTTGCTTAGGGTAGAGTAGAAAATCTAATTTAGCTATTTTTTAGATGTTGGTATATATTTTTGATTTGATATCATAGGAATATATCTGTATTCGATATAAATTTGCCTATTTTCATGGGATGTTGGGTATATAATACGCTTATTTGGGAGAAATGATTAAAAACTTGGGGTGTTCCTCCTCTCGACATTGGATTTGGGTCCGGTTCCATATTACCTTGGAGAACTATTCTACCGGATTTGTGTTGAGTGTTAGAGTTGAAATTCTTCAATAATTGAATGTACAGTAGCGATCAAAAATTCGTTTATGATTTGAAACTAAGTAAAATCTTCTATGTCCATTTTCCGCCCCACATTAAAACTTATCGGAAATTTGATTATTATTGCCCATTAAGAAGCTTTGTCTACACATAGGAACGTAAATAATTTCTATATGAAGTTAAATTCCACTTGGGAAAAGTCGAATTTGTTTTTCCGGTTACAGACTAACCATAAACGAATTTTTGTTCGCTACTGTACATCTCAATTATGTTATCCAATCGCAGGTTTTTTGCTAGATGCTTATTACCGCAAGTAATCCTTTTATAAATGATTGTATTTCGTTTGCAGTTTAGCCACTAAGAAGTTTTTGATTAATTCAGGCTTTTGTTATGAGACTGCGCTCCCATTCAAAATATTTGAATTTTTCGACCATTCACCAGATCCACTGTAGCATTTTCACTGAAGGTCTGTAATGATGGTCATAATCCTAACTCATTCTAACCTAAAATTACCAAGGATTGTATATTATCCCCCATTTTATACTTATGTTAGGTATTTTCTTCATTGATTTAACCTTCATCCTTATCAAATCTATCATCTTGACCCTGTAGTTTTACCAATCTTTAGCAGATTGTGTGCATACATTTTTATGTATATTTTTTCACTTTGTTTGTTACAAGTCCAGTAATATCGACCAGTCCAGAGTAATGTTAGGACATCGCTGGTTTGTGGACGTTCGTGTTCAAAACGTTTATGTAGGCTTACCCCATACGTCAGTGAGTGTTACGAATGTTAAGGCGTTAGCAAAATTTATGTACGGTTCTACTGTTGAAATTTGATTTTTTTTGTAATGATGGATGTGATGCTCCTACATTTTCGTCAATTATATCAAATATTGAATAAATCCACTCTGACATTTTTTCATGCAGATCTGCATTGTAAGGTCCGCAATCCACAAGACTTAGGATATTAACCATGTCTAAGGTACATAATTAGCGAAATATATATCAAGATACGATAACATAGATCACATATTGTTGACTGCAAAATGGGTTACCATACAATGACGAATACATTATTACCTAGGCAACTTAACCTATTCTATCCAATAGTTATGTATTTTTAATCAAGTTTGATGGTTATGTATGATATTGATATGAATGAATCTTTCCACTAGCGCTGTATATTTATCATATCAAAAGCAGTTGAATACATTTTCTCTAATTTAATCCATCAAAAAACCTTGAGCAGATGTTTGGATTCCAGAATTATCGATAGCTTTGTTACATGTTCGGATGAGACTCAGCAGGTAGGATCCAAGAGGACTAATGCACTTCAATCTGTTACATTTTTTAATGTGGGTCAGTTATACGCGTTGTTAGGTTCAAAGATCTAGTCATTCTAACCAACTTAAACAATAATTATGTAACTTCATTCAAGTTTGATGGAAATGTATGATATTTAGTAATTATTTTGTGCGATATACATATCAAATCCCTCCCACACGGCTCTATTTTTCGTAGTTTTCTTCTATTGTCACACACCAGGTACACACATTCACGCTTTGTACGCATATATCCAGGACCGGGGCACGGTATAATGACGTCGTATACAGGGATAGTTACCGAAACAATGTAGACACACACACACACACACACACACATTTTTGATTGCAAATATAGGATCGGTTAACATCCGTGGCACTTTACCTCTGATATATGTTTTTTCCATTAGAACAAAATCCCTCGTTATTGATACAAGATATTTATTGTGGACCACCTTCACGTCATGTTAGGTGAAAATAACTAAGCATCTCAACCTATCCTATCCTTTTCTATCCAGGAATTAAATAGTATCGATCGAGTTTTCGTGCATAAATTTTGTTACTTTTTTGTCGATTTATGATATATTCATTTTCATCCTCTCCACTTGGCTCTACATTTTGATCTAGCCTATACACACCCATCAAAACCTAACATAACCTAACTTTATGTATGGTGTTCAGTCATTGCTATATACATATGAAGCCCTCCAAACGACTAAATATCACGTTAACATATATGCTATTATTTTGTTGTCACTTTCATCCCATATAAGTTATCAGAGAGGACCCATTTTCAATCTTAGATGGTTTGAATAAACGTGGTAATTCATATTATTTTTGATTTTGACACAATTCTACGTCACTTTAACATATTATTCACACCCATCATAACCCGACTTGACCTTATGTACGGTATTCAGTCATTTATATATACAAATGAGCCCTCCATACAAATCTAAATATCACTCTAATATACATGTTATTTATTTCGTTGTCACTCGAGTCATATATGTTACCAGAGAATCCCCCATTTTCAAACTTGGAGGGATTGAATGCTACATGTATTTCAAATTTGTATTCAGTTTCATACAAACGGACACACAGTCTCACACCATGTTTTTCTTAATTTACTTCAATATCTCCGCTTAACTCTACAACCTTTGACAACTTGCATCTCTGAATTTTCATTTTTCTTTTTCCTATATTTTTCTTATCCTTAACGATGACTTCGTTTCAAGATCTGATCGGACGCTGATTTATATCATACCATTCTGTAACACATCTAGATCATTCACCTTCAGCTAGGTTTTCTGTCATCATTTCAACCCTTGAAACAAATTTTTTCTACTGATTTCGAAGATTCGATGTTACCTCCGACTATCACGATGTTCACAATTCATTACTTAACCTTTGAGTTTAGGATAATATAAACATTCATTGAGAACACACATAGGTTTTATTAGTATTTATTAGCATTATTTACGGACTTTGCTACCATCATCATTATCATATACCTGGTTTCTGATATTTAAACAGCATTGTTCGTCATCCAATCCTACTGTTCATCACTATATTTCAGTATACTCTCAAAATCCATTTTATACTCCATCATATCTTTGATGCGGATACCGAAGGCTATTCTGTTACCGTGTGTCAATAAATGTATTGCTTCTTCTTCTTGAACTTAATTATGCGATTCTTTTCCAATTCAAAGTCTTTTCTGAGATTCATCATTGAGAAATTTTTGCATACGTTCCAGTTTCTCGTTTGTTCTTAGGTATAATTTGTTGTCCACTACCTCAGCTGTATTAGAGTAATGATGAAGATTTTACCCTTGGATCATATAAATTATCGAGATTTGAGTCTCTTACCCCCCCCCCTCTCCTCCTAAACTTACTTACATACGAATGTAACGCGTCCACATTAGTTTCCCAAAGCAGACTTCCTTTTTTCCTTCATACATTTATGAAAGATATCCCACTCTTTTGATTCTTGTGTGTCCATCCTGATAACTGTTATTTTTCCATACTAGTCAATATTTATTCGAGCCGACTCATATCCTCTTCAGAGATTTCTTCTTCCAGCACTTGTTAACAAAATTTTTGAGGAAACGAATATTCATTTTTTGTTTAATCTATGACGAAACGTATGTCTGTGCTATATCTCAACGTATCACTGACTCCATTCTTGATTACCAGCAAGCTATTATAAGTTGATTACATGTGGTTTTTCGCAAAACATTTGGCCTAACATTCTCACCTTGGTCATCAACTGTGTATATGTATAGGGCTGGGTACGCATGTGAATGTGAATATTCAAGCGTATGTACGTGTTACATGAGTTAAAAATACATAACACAAATTTAATATTCAAAATTTCAATGAATTTCGAATTTTTGAGGGATGTCACCTTACTTAAATAGCCAAGTTATCACTGCAAAATACAGACTTGACTCTGTCATCCCTCGAAAATTTGAAATTACATTGAAATTTTGAATATTAAATTTGTGTTATATATTTTTAATTCATGTAACACGTACATACGCTTGAATATTCACATTCACATACGTACTCAGCCCTATTTATATACACAGTTGATGACCAAGGTGAGAATGTTAGGCCAAATGTTTTGCGAAAAACCACATCTAATCAACTTATATTAGCTTGCTGGTAATCAAGAATGGAGTCAGTGATACGTTGAGATTAAGCGGAGACATACGTTTCGTCATAGAATAAACAAAAAATGAATATTCATTTCTCAAAAATTTTGATATCAAGTGCTGGAAGAAGAAATCTCCGAAGATGATATGAGTCAGTTCGAATAAATATTGACTAGTATGGAAAAATAACAGTTATCTCATAATGGACACACAAGAATCAAAAGAATGGGGATACCTTTCATGAATGTATGCAGGAAAAAAGGAAGTCTGCTTTGGGAAACTAATGTGGACGCGTTACATTCCTATGTAAGTAAGTTTAGGAGAGGGGGGGGGATAAGAGACTCAAATCTCGATAATTTTTATGATCCAAGTGTAAAATCTTCATCATGATTGTAATACAGCTGAGGTAGTGGACAACAGATTATACCTATGAACAAAAGAGAAACTGGAACGTATGCAAAAATTTCTCAATGATGAATCTCAGAATGACTTTGAATTGGAAAAGAATCGCATAATTAAGTTCAAGAAGAAGAAGTAATACATTCATTGACACACGGGAACGGAATAGCCTTCGGTATCTGCGTCAAAGATATGATGGAGTATAAGATGGATTTTGAGAGTATACTGAAATATAGTGATGAAAAGTAGTGTTGGATGACGAACAATGCTGTATAAATATCAAAAAACAGGTATATGATAATGATGATGGTAGCAAGGTCCGTAAATAATGCTAATAAATACTAATAAAACCTATATATGTTCGCAATGGAATGTTTATGTTATCCTAAACTCAAAGGTTAACTTAGGAATTGTGAACATCGTGACGTTCGGAGGTAACATCGAATCTTCGAAATCGGTAAAAAAAATTGTTCCATGGGTTAAAATGATGCCAGAAAACCTAGCTCAAGGTAAATGTTCTAGATGTGTTACAGATTGGTATGATATAAATCAGCGTCCGATCAGATCTTGAAACGAAGTCATCGTTAAGGATAAGAAAAATATAGGCAAGAGAAAAATGAAAATTCAGAGATGCAAGTTGTCAAAGGTTGTAGAGTTAAGCGGAGATATTGAAGTAAATTAAGAAAAACATGGTGTGAGACTGTGTCCGTTTGTATGAAACTGAATACAAATTTGAAATACATGTAGCATTCAATCCCTCCAAGTTTGAAAATGGGGGATTCTCTGGTAACATATATGACTCGAGAGTGACAACGAAATAAATAACATGTAGCTTAGAGTGATATATAGAGTTGTATGGTGGGTTTCATATGTATATATCAATGACTGAATACCGTACGTGAGGTCAAGTCAGGTTATGATGGGTGTGAATAATATGTTAAAGTTACGTAGAATTGTGTCATAATTAAAAATAATGTGAATTACTCCTAACATTCAAACCATCTAAGATTGAAAATGGGTCCTCTCTGAAAACTTATATGGGATGAAAGTGACAACAAAATAATAGCATATATGTTAACGTGATATTTAGAGTCGTTTGGAGGGCTTCATATGTATATAGCAATGACTGAACACCATACATAAAGTTAGGTTATGTTAGGTTTTGATGGGTGTGAATATGCTAGATCAAAATGTAGAGCAAAGTGGAGAAGATGAAAATGAATATATCATAAATCGATAAAAAAGTAACAAAATTTATGCACGAAAACTCGATCGATACTATATAATTCCTGGATAGAAAAGGATAGGATAGGTTAAGATGCTTAGTTCTTTTCACCTGACATGACGTGAAGGTGGTCCGCAATAAATATCTTGTAACAATAACAAGGGATTTCGTTATAATGGAAAAAAACTTATATCAGAGGTAAAGTGCCTCAGATGTTAACCGATCCTGTATATGCAATCAAAAATATGTGTGTGTGTGTGTCTACATTGTATCGGTAACTATCCCTGTATACGACGTCATTTTACCGTGCCCCGGTCCTGGATATATGCGTACAAAGCGTGAATGTGTGTACCTGGTGTGTGACAATAGAAGAAAAACTACGAAAAATGGAGCCGTGTGGGAGGGATTTGATATGTACATCGCACAAAATATTGACTAAATATCATACATTTCCATCAAACTTGAATGAAGTTATATAATTAGTGGTTAAGTTGGTTAGAATGACGAGATCTTTGAACCTAACATCGCGTATAACTGACCCACATTACAAATGTAATAGATTTAAGTGCATTAGTTCTCTTGGATCCTACCTGCTGAGTCTCATCCGAACATGCATCAGAACTATCGATAAATTCTGGAATCCAAACATCTGCACAAGGTTTTCTGATGGATTAAATTGGAGAAAATGTATTCAACTGCTTTTTATATGATAAATATACAGCCCCAGTGGAGAGATTCATACATATCAATATCATACATAACCATCAAACTTGATCAAAAATACATAACTATTGGATAGAATAGGTAAAGTTGCCTAGGTAATAATGTATTCGTCATTGTATGTTAACCCATTTTGCATTCATAAATATTTGATATATGTTATCGTACATTAAAATATATTTCGTTAATTTTATACCTTAGACATGGTTTATATCCTAGGTCTTGTGGATTGCGGACCATACAATGCAGATCTCTATGAAAAAATGTTAGAGTGGATTATTCAATATTTGATATAATTGACGAAAATGTAGGAGCATCACTCCATCATTCCAAAAAAAATCATATCCCAACAGAAGAACCGTACATAAATCTTGCTAACGCTTTAACTTTCATAACACTCACTGACATATGGGGTAAGCTTACATAAACATTTTGAACACGAACGTCCACAAACGTGCGATGTCCTAACATTACTCGGGGCTGGTTGATATTACTGGACTTGTAACAAGCGAACTGAAAAAATATATATAAAAATGTATGCACACAATCTGCTAAAGATTGATAAAACTACAGGGTCAAGTGGATAGATTTGATAAGGATGAAGGTTAAATCAATGAAGAAAATACCTGACATATGTATGAAATGGGGGATAATATACAATCCTTGTTAATTTTAGGTTAGAATGAGTTAAGATTATGACCATCATTACAGACCTTCAGTGGAAATGCTACAGTAAATGGTCGAAAAAGTCAAATATTCTGAATGGGAACGCAGTCTCATAACAAAAGTCTGAAATAATCAAAAACTTCTAAGTGGCTAAACTGCAAACGAAATACAAACATTTATAAAAGTATGACTTGCGGGAATAAGCATCTAGCAAAAAACCTGCTATTGGATAACATAATTGAGATGTACATTCAATTATTGAAGAATTTCAACGCTAACACTCAACACAAATCCGGTAAAATAGTTTTCCGAGGTAACATGGAACCGGACCCAAATCCAATGTCGAGAGGAGAAACACACCAAATTTTTGAAGCATTACATCCAAACAAGCGTATTTTATACCCAACATTTCATGAAGATAGGCAAATTTATATCGAATACAGATATATTCCTATGATATCAAATAAAAATTATACACCAACATCTAAAAAATAGCTAAATATGATTTTCTACTCTACCCTAAGCAGCAACGATTAACTATTATATACGGTGTATCCTACCGCACCCAGATGATGAACCCTACTCCAATATCCGACGTGATCTGGTTCATGACTAAGATCGTATACTAACATAACAGCCATACCGAAAATACTGATATTTTACGCTAAGTTAGAGCGAAAAATGTTATTTTATACTATCATACCATCCAAATCTGAAATAAATTTCTAGACCTAACTGATGGTATGCCTCTGGGAGTACAAATCCAAGCCTACTGTGTCATAAAAATGAACTCTATAATGCTTCACTAGATCCCTTCTCAGCAATCTACCACTGATATATAACAAATTCAGAGGGAATACACAGTCATGATGCGATGCCACAGACGTACCTCGCATCTGTTAACCCATCGTCTCTGAACAGCCTCGAACAAAGATTCATCCTGGACATAATCAAAATCTAGACACATGTACAGTGGTCAAGAATGAGTCTCAGAGAGTGGGTGGCCATAAAAAGCTTGGGTTCTGATTACTGATGACTCAAGTAAAACGCTACAAACCCATGAAACTCAAGATCGACGTCTACAAGAACATACATAATTCACGTTGAACATGGATGAACTCCAAAATGAAAACCAAAGAGTATAAACCACCTCTACACTAGGACCCATCCATCCAGTAAATTATCATCTAAACGTTAAACTACACATTTGCTAGGGATCAATGACGAAAATTCCA
>SDVV010009282.1:0-16780 GCA_016164225.1 Gammarus roeselii
ATCCAACCAATAGGTTTCAACCAAGCATCCAACCGCTAAGAACCCACCAACCAACCACCGAAAGAATCAATGATACCCAACTTAATAAGAATACAAACATATATGTACAGAAAAAAATATATAGAATCATTAAACTAGACATAAATATATAATGATACAGAGACTCAAACATAGCAATCATGCTACGGAAATTACTGATAAAGCAAAGAAACGGTAAGAGTAGCCTCATCTGACGAACATCCCAGAGGCGTATTGAACTTATTGCGTAGAGGGTCCCGACACCCCTCTCCCCCTCCTCCTCCCCACCATCACTCTCCAAAATAAGATGAAGGCATATTCCTACCAGAACCGAATAAATATAAAATGAATAACAGAAGGGAACCAATCGTACCTCCAATACAGTCATCTTAAGGATAAAAAACGTATATACATACTCTAAATATCAAAATTTAATAAAATACAAAGGTACATAACCTCAAAACCTCCCCAAATATATATATATTCGAAAGCAAGGGGCAAAAGCCCACTCGTCACCCGTTAGCTACCCCGTAAGCCAGCCGTAAGCCACCCGTAAGCGACCCTACGATGCCCGTAAGCTACCCGTAAGCCTGTTTGGCCTGTTATCTCACTCACGATTAGCAAAAATCCCCAAAAGTAATCAACTCAAACAAAAAATTAATTTACTTAACCCCAAAGGAATTGATAATAACAATTTAATTAAACCCCAACGATAGTGAAATGACCAGGCTATGCTGAACGTAGACATGTAACATTACCTTGACGGTGTGTGAGGCCGCCGTGCGCGATAACGAGATATCATCTAACCCTGAGACAGTGATGGATCGAGGTATGCCGCTACGCTGGCAACCCAGTGGTATCATTTCCAATTGAATGCTACTGTATGACTGTTCGAAATAACAACGTGGGCTGCGACTACTTAATGAATACTTTTGCTCTTTTGCGTTAGAGAATCAGGATATTCCAAATCCTGAGGATATCATAGGGGCAAAACGAATTGTAGCCCTCACCACAGTGAACTTTTCCCCCGTCAAAGTTATTAAATATATAGATAAATTGAAAGTCACAAAATCTCCAGGTCCAGACCAAATTCATCCTAGAATTCTAAGAGAGACTAGAAACGAAATCGCCGAACATTTATCTAACATTTTCACCCAATTTCTCGCAAATGGCACCTGCCCCTCTAGATGGAATGAGGCCAATGTTACCCCAAGCTTTAAAAAAGGGGACAAAAAGTGTCCCGGCAACAACCGTCCAATTAGTCTCACTCCAGTCATTGGCAAGTTGATGGAAAGATTGATAACGGATAAAATTACAGATTTCTTAGAATCAAACAAATTCATTAGTGACTCTCAGCATGGTTTTAGACACAACCGTTCCTGTCTTACAAATCTGCTACTCTTTTTCAGAAATATAATCGAAATCCACGACACAAAATCTCCAATCGATATCATTTACCTTAACTTTCATAAGGCCTTTGATGAAGTCCCTCACAAGCGCATAATTAGTAAATTGCATGGCATCGGTAATAGAGGCGAGCTTAACAACTGGATTAAATGCTGGCTTACGGACAGACGGCAGCGAGTTGTACTTAACGGAGCTTCCTCCCCCTGTGATAATGTTACAAGCGGCGTGTCTCAAGGGTCCGTGTTAGGGCCAGTTCTCTTTATAATATTAAATAATGATCTTGATAGCAACGTACTCTCAAACATTAACAAGTTTGCAGACGATACTAAGATCGGAGGAAAAGTGCAAACTGAACTAGAGTGTCAGCAGATCCAACTAGACTTGAACAAAAATTTTGATTCGTCAGGAAAGTGGCAAATGAAATTTAATGTAGACAAATGCAAAGTATGCACATAGGTTCTCATAACCCCAAACACGAATATTCAATGTCTGGTAAGAAACTCATTCAAGTCACCGAAGAAAGAGATTTATGTGTCATCATTAGTAACGACTTAAAAAACAGCAAGCAATGTAACGATGCTGCCAAGAAAGGCAACAAAATGCTAGGTATGATGTCCTGCACTATCTCGTACAAAAACCAACACAGTATGCTCAAGTTATTTAATGCATTGGTTAGACCGCATCTCAAGTATGCCGTTCAATTTTGGTCTCCATTCCTTAGAAAAAACGTTGTTAAACTTGAGAAAGTCCAACGTAGAGCTACCAAATTCATCCCCTCGCTGCGGAATAAATCGTACGAAGACAGACTTCGTGAACTCAATCTTTATTCGCTAGAGAAGCGTCGCGTCAGAGGCGACATGATAGAAGTGTGGAAGATTATGAAGGGTAAGGAAAACGTCGATCGAGCGAGCCTTTTCACTCAAGGTACAAACGGAGTGACTAGGAACAATGGATGCAAAATCGTTGGGAAACGTTTCTCACTCGACATCACTCTCAATTTTTTCACGTTTAAAGTTGTCGAAGAATGGCACAAACTTCCAGCGGAGGTTGTAAACAGCAATACAATCGAAACGTTCAAGTCGCGGCTCGATAAGTTCTACATAAATCGCCGATGAATAGCTAAGCCGTTCCATTTTCTGTTGTTATAAAACAAAACAGAAATGGCACGCGAAGCTCTCTTAGACGTTCTTCTTCAGAACTAATCGTCTTGCTATCAAAAGGCAACCTAGTTTAGGCCAATAGGCCTCTTAGACTTTCTACTTCAGAACTAACCCTCTTGCTATTAAAAGGCAACCTAGTATGGGCCAATAGGCCTGTTGTTGTCTTTCTACACTTGAAACAATAAGTGATACGATATAAAATTATCCCATCAAAAGAGAAATAAATCATACACCTAGAGTCAACCTCTCAAGTACCAGGCCAACAGCTCATGCGATTATGATAATTCAATAAAGTCGAATTCATACAATAATACTTGCCCTTCACAATACCTATTTGCAAATCCTATCATAACGCTATAAGTGTCACTAAAAAATCCTAAATAAGTTATAGGTTGAGCAAAGACTAGCAAGTTTAATTAACAGCGGGGGCCAGCGACACTAAATAATACGATACATAAGTATAATATTATAAAAAAATCAAATCCTACACGTAATCATACACAATCAACAACAATCACCAGAGCGTTTTTGTACATCCTACCTCCAGGGCGTTCTCGGTGACAGGATCTCCAGGGCGTTTTCGGAGACATAATTCCCTCCCAGGGCTGTTTAGGTAACATAATTTCCCCCCACATACTATCTACTCACAGAATATGTGAACAGAGTTCTCTGAGGAGTTTTGAGTGTTGAGGATGCCAGGGAGGCTGACGCTGTTGCTGTGAGTGGGGGAGCACGAATGCCGTCGTTCAAGGCAATAATAGTTGCGGGCATCACTAAGAAAAAGGCCCAGCAGGCGATACAGGTGATTCAAACAGGGTAAGCTGGATGACGTTGCGACTAAGGGCCTAAATAAGGGTGGAGCAACAGCAGTAGTATGGTTGGTGAGGCAACAAAGTGTGTCGTGCGTAGTGGCGACAGATTACCGCAGCGCTTGCATTGTTCCGCTGTATAAATGCATACAAGATAAAATTGAATGCAGCAACTTAAGATTTATTCGTTTGTTGCGTTCGGCGGGTAAAATGTGCGGAAGATTGCTAATCAGTAGCATAAGAAAAAGTACGAATGGTGTTCTTGGCAACAAAGAGTGTTGCTTTAGGATTGGTAGAGGTTGTGCAGATCAGGTTTTTGTAGTGGGTCTGGAAAGGCCTTCAAAAAGGTCGCCAGGGACGCGATGTTGATGGGTTTGCGGTCGTGAGAAGTGGGTGAAAATTTGTTGAAAGCAGTCCAGAGTTTTTGTGTTCAGCAGAACATGTGTCAGAGTAAAATGTAAGGTGAGGCCTGTTCAACTTCGACATGGGTGAAGTGGTTGGAGAGGTGAACGCCAGTGTATAGGGTCGAGGCTCGAAGTGGTTTTAATGGGTTGAATTTGAAGTTGAGTCAGCGATTGATACAGATGGTGCGGCACTGGTGGCAATATCGGAGAAGATGGGTAAGCTATTGTCGGAACATTGGAGCTCATAGAGTGTGTCGGTAGTGGAAGCTGCGAGATAACGTTGGTAAATGTTATGAGATGTTCGAGGAATGACGATGTAAGCGGAATCAGTGTCGACCTAAATTTAGAGTTATTGGAGGGAGTTTATTGTTCAGGTACCTGAGCTCTCAAGGACAAGCGGAAACTGAACTGAAACCTTGAGTCAAGTCATGGGCTTATGTGTTGGGTGCACTGACGAATCCGATGAACTGTATAGGGCGTTGTGTATGGAAGCAGGAAGAGGGTTGTTTTATTGGATAGTTTCTTAACTGTGCTCTACGAGGCTGAGAGGCTGACGTTGTCGGAGTTTTTGGTGGTGCACGGATGACGGTTTTGGGAGCAGAGAACTTTTGCAGGATTACTAAGGAAGAGGTTCAGGAGACGGTTGTGGAGTAACGGTAATCGAATGGTTATTGAGGCTACTAAATCCGTGTTTTTTTGTTGGGTGAGGTGCCAATTGATTGATTAGGCATTAGATTGTTATGCGTCGTGGAAAGTTAATCAGGAGAGTGCGATTAAAGATTATTTCTACTGCGAACGCCGAGCAAGTGTCAACAGAGGGAGCGAGGTGAGTGGTTGCTTTCCAGTGATTGTGGAACTGAAACAAGGTTTGTGTTATGTCTTCCTGGCTCTTCAATCCCTACATGGATGGAATGGCCAGGTAGGTAAGCGTGAGTGAATTGGGTCAAGGTTTGAGTTGTTATAAGCAAATGAAAACAGTCGGCAGTTGTGTCACTTTGTGTTTCCGGAGGATACGATGCTTGTGGCATCGTAGGAGAAGCTGTGTTGATTAGTGTCGAAGTTCGGAAGGTGTGTGAGAGGAAGAAAATAAAAGTAATGAGTTGATTGTGGTATGACGGTACGAGCAATATCAGTGTTGTTCTAAGTTCCTGGGCTTTCTTGTGGGGAAGACTGGACTTGTGGATACTGGTGGAAATCTAGAAGAAATGAAGGGTGCTAACATTGGGTATGGATGCAAAGATATAGTTGTTTAAGAGGGTCACTGCCCAACTGTGCTATTCGGGGTTGAGACGTGAGGGAGCGAGAGCGAAAGAGAAAATAAGATTTATTGTTTTTGAGATTAAATGTTTGAGACGTATGGCCGGATGACGCTGAGGGATACAATCGATAGTGACTGTGACCGAACTAGGACGTGCGTAGTGAGGAAGATGGAGGGTATAATAGATTCAGGTGTTCTGCGGTTGTTTGGACAAACGATGAGGATATATGATGGGAGTTTGGTGGGAAAATTTATGAAATTGGAGGTGAGCGAGCGTTGGCGTAGGAAAGACCGAAGTTTGGATGGTAGATGGCGTAAAGTAAACTTCAGGCCGGAGGGACATCAGAGGGGAGGTTGCGAGAATGCGTGCAATGGACAGTCGTGAGTGACAACTGATTGAAAACTGATTTGCTGCCACCCTGATGAACATTTCTGCCCTTGGTGTCTCGTTAATGACATGGGTCGGGCGAAGTCCGACATATATTATGATGCAGTGGGCTAAATCGGGGAATGTTGTAGGGGCCCTAAAACATTCCCCGCCAGCAACACCGCTGCTGGCACTGATATTGGACCATACTCCTGTCCCATTGTGTGTGTTGCGAGGTCTTGGCTAGACCTTTTGCATTTAACGAGCAAAGTTGTGGTAAGTACGTGTGTGAGTGCAGGAGAGTAGTGTGAGATTTGTGACACACGTTGTTTTTTAGGTATACCGTCAGGTACATTGGAACTCATAGGAGGCTTCAAGCACCCAGACCCCACTTTCTTTAGTTAGGTGTACTCAAAGGTATAGGGAAATTGATGTTAGGCCTCAATAACCCAGACCTGCGGTCTTTACATAGGTATAACGTGAAATGAATTGTAACTCATGGTAGGATTCTCGGACCCAGATTCCACAATCTATAGTTAAGTATACTTTTAAGTATATTGAAAGTCATGGTAGGCTTCAATGACCCAGAACTCACGTTCTTAAGTTAGGAATAACGTTAGGTATATCATGGCATGCTTCATTGGGAAAGATATTGGCTCTCTTGGTAGGTTTACCCTAAAATTTAACGGAAATTATTGTAGGCTTCTCTGCCTCTGACCCCACGTTCTTTAATTATGTATCCCGTTAGGTACATTGTAGCTCCTGAGGCTTCAATGCCTCTGACCCACGTTCTTCATTTATGTATTCCTTTAAGCATATTGAAACTCTTGACAGGCTACACAGTCCTGCGAAAACATTCACCTTTGAGTATAGGCTCAATGAAACTTTTCACTGGCATCCATATATCTATTGATGTGCCGTCTAATTAATTTCGGGGTGTAAACAAGACTTATCAATAACTTGAGTCTTTCAGGTCTACAACTACCCTGCCACGATTACTGGCAGCTGCCAGTGCAACCAACACTGGTCGTACGAGCAGACGTCCAACTCCTACGCGAAGGCACTGCCAGCATGCGTTCGTGAGTAGGGTGTGTGTGTGTAACGGGAAGGGGAGGGGGGTTTAATGAATGAGGGGTGGTATAAGGAGGGTGGGGGGGAGGGCAGCGGTGAAGCGCAATGAACGAAATATTAATACTCAACAATCTCACATAATACAATAACCTTGTGCTTGACTGTAGAAGCTCTTGCTAGTATTACGCTTGCTTTCACATACATTACAAGCTATTTTGGTAATGGGGTGATACCTACCCTCATGAGAGGAAGGGGCATTCCCAACAAACGTGTGCTTAGGCACATTTCAACGGTCATTTTACATAAAATTCGCCTGCAACGATTTGCGACATCGAACCCTTCCACCTCTTTCCCTTGGTGCGGTATCTAGTGGGCTCTCCGGTCACTGGAGTGCTGGAGTATCTCCATCCGTCACCTTCATTACAAATAATGTCATCAGTGTTCCAAACTGTCACCTTCATTACAAATTATGTCTTCAGTGTTCCAAACTGTCACCTTCATTGCAAATTATGTCTTCATTGTTCCAAACTGTCACCTTCATTACAAATTATGTCTTCATTGTTCCGAACTGTCACCTTCATTACAAATAATGTCATCAGTGTTCCAAACTGTCATTTTCATTACAAATTCTGTCTTCAGTGTTCCAAACTGTCACCTTCATTACAAATTATGTCTTCATTGTTCCAAACTGTCACCTTCATTACAAATTATGTATTCAGTGTTCCAAACTTTCACCTTTATTACAAATTCTATCTTCAGTGTTTCAAACTGTCACATTCATTACAAAAAATGTCTTCAGTGTTTCAAACTGACACCTTCATTGCAAACTATGTCTTCAGTGTTGAAAACTGTCACCTTCGTTACAAATTATGTCTTCAGTGTTCCAAACTGTCACATTCATTGCAAATAATGTCTTCAATGTTTCAAGCTGACACCTTCATTACAAATTAGGTCTTCATTGTTCCAAACTGTCACCTTCATTACAAATTCTGTCTTCAGTGTTCCAAACTGTCACCTTCATTACAACTTGGTTTTCAGTGTTCCAAATTGTCACCTCCATTACAAATAATGTCTTCAGTGTTCCAAACTGTCACCTTCATTACAGGTAATGTCTTTAGTGCTGAAAACTGTCACCTTCACTACAAATGTCTTCAGTGTTCCAAACGATCACATTCATTACAAAATAACGTCTATAGTGTTCAAAACTGTCACCTTCATTACAAATAATGTCTCAAGTGTTCCAAACTGTCAACTTCATAACAAATTATGTCTTCAGTGTTGGAAACTGTCACCACCATTGCAGATAATGTCTTCAGTGTTCCAATATGTCACCTTCATTACAAATAATGTCTACAGTGTTCCAATCTGTCACTTTCACTACAGATAATGTCTTCAGTGTTCCAAAATGTCACCTTCATTACATATAATGTCTTCAGTGTTCCAAACTGTCACCTTTATTACAAATTATGTCATCAGTGAGTGTTGAAAACTGTCACCTGCAGTACAGATAAGATTTTCAGTGTTCCAAACTATCGCCTTCATTACAAATTTTCTTCAGCGTTGAAAACTTTCACCTTCATTACAAGTAATGTCTTCAGTGGTCTAAACTGTCACCCTCATCACAAACAATGTCTTTAGTGTTCCAAACGGTCACCTTCATTACAAATTATTTTTTCAGTGTTCCAAACTGTCACCTTCATTACAATTTTTGTCGTTAGTGCTCCCAACGGCCACCTTCCCGGCAAATTATGTCTTGATTGCTACCAACTTTCCCCTTCAGTAAAAATTATACCTTGAGCAAGTACCAACTGTCACCTGCACCGAATAATGTCATTAAAGCTCCCAACTGTCACCTTTGTTTTGAACTGTGCCCTGGATGCTCCAAACGGCTAATTTCACTACAAATTATCCCATGAGTGTTCCCAATTGTCGCGTTTATCATAAAGAATGTCATGACTCGGATGTTCCAAAACGAGGATGTTGTCCGGTCTACGGGAATTTGCACATAACATTTCAGCAGCGCGAAGGCGGTCGACGCGAAGGCCGGCGACGCGAAGGCGTGCGGCGTAGAGGGAACGGACGTAACTCGTTCGGATGGACGGTCAGCTTATATATGTTAATAGTTTATTAGTAGGTTTTATATTTTGATTTAAATATAGATATCTGCATTTCAATGCTGGGCATAATGTATTGCAATTTCGTTGCATGTCATGTTGCATAAATGCATTCCAATGCTGGTCCTCTGAATGTTTAGGGGTATTGATAACCTACATTTATGAGGTTATTTTTAATGATAATAAATCTAACAGTTACATAATAATTTACATGCAGTATGAAAGGCTAAAACCTTGATTATCATATGAATATAAGTGTATCAGGTATTAATTAGCTTAATTTCATGGATTTTCGGGTATAAATTAGCTTAACTGAATGTAACGATCCAAAATTGGTTTGATTGACCATGCACCTTCCATTGTTGTGTAGGATTTATCTTTAGGTGTAGGATATGCCGCATATCATACTTGATCAATATCTATCAAGGTAGAATGGATAATCTTTTTTTTTTTTTTACCGTTATACGTTTTGATTTATTATCATTTGAAAATAAGTGTATCAGGTATGAATACGCTTCATTTCATGGATTGTTGGATATAAATTAGCTTTACTGGATGTAACGATCCAAAAGATTTGAAAGTTTTACCTCTCGACATTGGATTTTGGGCCAGTTCAAAGACAACTTATTAAATGCATAGTCTGTTCACATTACAGAACTTGTAATAATACCTAAGCCAATTTCAATGGACAAGTATCCGTTTTTTCGATGAGACTGGGGACTTTTCGGTCGAATGTCAGTGCCCTTGCGCTCTATTCTTATTTACTCTCGCTGTAACTCCATCCCTCATTTTCTTTAGCCTCGAGCTATCGCACTCAGAGAAAAGATGCCAAATAAACAGGTGACTGAAACATTCCTTCAAAGAAGAAGATCCCATGGGTATCTCATGCAGTTATAGTAGTCTTGTAGGATATTTTAGGTTTGCATCGTCCATGTAGCACACTATTTCAGGCACAATTGGTCGGTTATTGCATTAATTTGGTATTTTATATGAATATATGATATTCGGTTACGATTAAGCCATGGTTACTTTAGTTAAAGAAATGGTAATTGAACCCTGTTTTGGACTGAGTTGGAGAGGAATTTCATCAGATTTTGTTTATACTATAGTGTGTTCGTGTAGAAGTATTCCACACCATTTACTATAGGTTTCAGCGTATGTTGCTCGCATGTCCTGGTATCTTATTCACATCAGTTGTTCGGTTGGTTACATCCTTTTTTTTCTCGTTCGTCACAGTTTTAATGCATTTATAGGGTTGTATTAGATCATTTTAGATAATTTACTTTCATCGTTTGGCAATGGGTTTTCACTTTTTTTAGGAAATATATAAATTCTCAAACGTAACACATTAAACTTCATTATCAACTACGCTGCTTGAATTAACAAAAACGAGAGTTCAATTTGAAATCGTCACAGCTCACCTCTAGGAGCCGCCGGTTCGGATTACAAGAAGCGAAAATATTATTTTCATTAGTATCATCTGTGCACATCCAGAAAATGTCTATTTTGACAAAATAATTCCGACTATATAGCGTTGGGAAAACCAGTGACACGCGGGGTCGAAAAATAAGAAATACTTGGGGTGGATAAATAACAAAAAATCTGGGTGTGGAAAATAAATAGGTACATGGGGTGGGAAATCACGCATGCATGTGGTTAGAGTCCCGAGAGTATTGGGGTTGTGACATCAAAATGCGCTAACATATTGTAATGAGTAGTCTACATTATTGGACGATGACAAAGATGTGGATGAACGGCATGAATTATACAGAAAATATGAATACAATATCGGGTTGGGAAATCGAAAAACGCTTACATATTGTAAAGATGGGTCTAAACCAATGTAATAATAATGAAGGGGTGAAAAGGCGACACACGTTATAACAAAAAAGTATACATAAAATACATACCAAACAACTGAATATACAATATACACACTTCAAGACCGCTAGGCAATGATTAAATGATTGACAATCAGAGTAATACGATGCTCGAGTACACAAGTCGGATGAATATACTTCTGTTATAGAAGACAAAGCAAAATATTAGCTAATGAGGCACTGATTGTATAATTAAAAATGGTACGGTAATTGTGAGAAATAATTCAATGAATTATATTAAAATCGAGTTAGCCTTTGTCAAAGTTAGAAGCTACCTATCGTTCCTTGAAAAGGCCGAGTTCGTATTTTAATTATACTACAACGACTGGAACATTTAAAACATAGAAATAGACAAAGCGCTAGTTAATATATATGGTAATTGGCAAATACAATTGTAAACGGTAGCAACATAGAAAACATAGGTATCGTCAGAGTATAAACGATTAGATGGTGTCTCAATGTTGAGAGTTATGGTGGTGGTGGTTGGTGCTGGTAGTGGTCATTCAGGAATAGAATGCATTTTCTGGTTACTGGTATTATGTATTTAGTTTGTGTTTGTGGGAAAAGTTACCGTTTTGAATTGATCGGTCAACAGATGTTCATCAAGCCTATTCTTGAAGGACTTGTTGGATTCAAGATTCTTGAGGCTTGTTGGGAGGTTGTTCCAGGCAGTTTCTTTTTTCCTGTGTTCAACGTGCAGCGTATCATTATTTCTTATGAATTGATTGTCCTTTTCACCTCGACAATATATGTGCCCTTGGCTGCCAGGTGAATGTTTTTCTAAGAGATCTTTATGAAATCTGATCGACTCATGGAGTGCCAGTTTGTTGTCGATATTGACCCACTGTAATTTTTCGAGGAGAGCACTTACGTGGTCTCGTTTTCTGTGGTTACCATCGCATGTTATTCTTGCCTCAAAGTTGATACAACGTTGTACGTTCTCTCTTTGAGTTTTGGTGCATTTTCCAAAAATTGAAAGATAGTAGTTAATGTGAGAAAATACTAAAACGTGGACAATCAGTAATCTTGATTTGAAATCCAACTCTTTTCTTTGCGGAGCTTAGGAACAAAAGTGTTCCATTCACCTTGGAACACAGAGTACTTACGTGGTGTTTGAAGGAAAGATCGGGATCAAACCATACTCCCAGACTTATAACTTTATCTCCAACAGGAATGTCAGATTTGCCTATCCAGATGGAAAAATTCATTGGAACTGCTTGTCTTTTCGAGTTCGAGCTGAACAAGATGCATATTGCTTTTCAGAGTTGAGCTTGAGTCCGTTTTTATCATACCAAGATTTCAGATTAGTTACGGTTGTCTCAGCGTTGTCTTTCAGTGCATTCAGATCCGACGATTTTCGGGAAAGCAATATTTGAACATCATCGGCGTACATAACTATTTTCGCTGGAATTTTTGGTATTTAACAGTCGATGTCATTTACAAAAACCTGGAACAACAAAGGGCCATGTATCGAACCTTGAGGGACCCCAAAGGCAACTGTGGCCGAATTTGACATAGTTGCGTTATCGAATTTAACTGATTGTTGCCGATTCATCAGATAACTTTTGAACCAAGTAGGGTCTAATCCAATGTTGCGGAGCTTGCTAAAAATAATTGTATAGCTTACACTGTCGAATGCTTTCGATAAGTCTAGCAATACCAGCAGAGATATCTGCCCCTCATCAAAGTTTTTGTACAGACCTTCAGTGATGCTTATAAGTGCTTCTTCTGTTGACAATTTCCGCCGATAAGCATACTGGCAGTCATTGAACAGCTTGTTTTATTCGAGGTGATAATCAATCAATTGGTTAGATATTACTTTTTCTAGAATTTTGGATAGGACAGGCAGAAGACTGATCGGTCTAAAGTTGGATGGTTCATTCTTGCCCCAGATTTGTGCATTGCTTTTATGATTGCATGCTTCCAGATCTCTGGAAAGTTTCACTTGCTATGGAGGTGTTAATAACTGTGCTGATATAAGGCAAGGTAACTATAAGGCTGTCTTCCAGATAATTTGGGTCAAAACCATCTCTTCCTGTAGAATTCGTGTTTCTCAAGGCAAATACATTTCGTTTTACTTCGTGTTGCTAAACTTGCTTTGGTTTCCATTTGACGTTTGCTTCTTGGTTGCTGTCTGCATCGAAAGCTTTTGGACTCCATGTATCTGTTGAGTCGCTCTGTAGTCCTTGATAAGCTTCCTGTGTTGCCGCTTCGAAAACTTGTTTCTCAAATCCAGCGAAGTAGTTGTTAAACTTCTCTGAACTTGCTTGAGTATTCGGATAGAAGGCGAGGTGATTTTTTTTTTCATAGGGAACAATTATTTGCAGTACCTTCCACGTTTTTTGACTGTTTTTGCACTGTTCTAGTTCCTCATGATGGTATTTAATTTTTGCCCTCTTGACTTCTCGTTGGACTCTTCTATTTTGAATTCGAAATAATTGTAACCAAGTGATTCTTCGTTTTGCTCTGCGTTTGAGGTATTTTTAAAGAGCAATTTCGTTTCGCAGTTTTTCTGTAATTCATTTAACCGGCATGCTTTTCATTGTTTTAGTTTCCGTTGGCGCCCCAGCGTTCAAACATGTGAGAAGATAGTCTGTGAGTAATTGGGCTTACTCTGTAACGTTATTTGTGCTATGTATTGGTTTTATCATCTCGACGTTTGCCACTAGTTGTGCTCTAGAATTATCCACGGTGTAATTTCTTTTTGTACGACAGATTATTTTGTATACCTGTTTCTCCTCTTTTTCGATGTTAATGGTGCAGTTTATTTCATGGTGATCCGAGAAAAAATTGGGCTCCACGTCTGTGGTAACAATGGAAGACGGATTGTTACTTATGAGCAGATCCAATACAGTTTGGGATTCGGGTGTAATTCTTGTTGCACTTTTCATGAGCTGATGCAGCCCGAGTCTGTCTAAAATCGGCTTCATATTGTTGGATTTCAATTTCAATTGATCATCATTGAAATCTCCCAAAATGTACAGCGTCTTTCCTAAGCGTATAGCTTCTCGAAATCTTTTTTCGATGTATTGAAAAGACTGCAAACTTGCTGTGGGTGGTCTGTAAAGAGAACCAACAACAAACGATCTGTTTTTTCGTACCTGGATGTTCACCCAAAGGTCATCAACTTCATTGCTGTCGTTAAGCATTACATGAGAAGAGGTATATTCTTCTCGCACATAAATCACTGTTCCACCTCCTTTCCTTTCTCTATCGTTTCTATAAACATTGAAACCATCAATCTATAAACATTGAAGCCATCAATCAGGTTTCAGTCAGACATAGAATGCCAATCGAGTCCTCCTTCATCATCATTTTGATGTGATCAATTTTTTATCATGAGCTTCTAACGTTTACATGTTTAATCACGACATTAATTAGGTTCTGATGGGTATTTACAGACATGGTTGCTGAGGGGTGGTTGCTGCTCCCAGCTTGAACAGTTTGTGCCTCTAGTCTTTTGTTTTTACTTACAGGACAGTTGGTATCACTTTGAGATGATTGCAGAGGCATCTTTTCATCGAATATGCATGTATCACTGTCGTATTGCAAAGGAGAATACTTATTGGAACACTGCACATTTGTTTCCACATGCTTGTTTCGCTTCGGTGCAATATTTTGTTGTTCGAAATGTGGCTTCAGAGGGTGGGTTGGTGCAAAACAACTATAGTGGTTCACTTTCTTGACTACGAATACTGAGTATTGAGCAGCTTCATCACTCTTAAGGTTGGTCGGATTAATTACAGTTTTCGTCACGATGTCCGGGTTGGTTTCATCTTAGATTGTGAATTATATTTTGAGTGCGTTGCTGAGAATTGTTGGGACTTGATCGCTAAAACTGCTATAGCACTCGTTGTTTTCAAAATACTTTTCTATCTCGTAGAAGAACCTATCTTCTTTTTTATACTCAGTGAAGGCTTCGTAATCTTCTATGTAATTGAAGGATTCCTCCATTGCTTTGGTTTTTATCACATCAAAGAGGCTTTCATCGTTGAGTCCTGTTTGTTTTATGAAGGATCCTTTCACCGCGTGAATCATACAATGTTCGTCTGCTAGTGTTGATTGTCTTTTCAATCTTATATCATTGAGAATGGTGTTGATGTTGGTGCTCCTGGGGAATTGTCACCTGCATTGGCATTCTTTTATCCGTTTCATTGTTTTTTGTGTCAGCAACACCACCCTCATTTAGACTTTTAATATGCTCTTCAGCAACACTCATACTGACGTTATCTAAGAATCTGGTGGCTATTTCTCGAGTAGCATTGCTTGTATGTTTGGGATATCCTTGCGTTCGGTTCTGTTCTTTGTTGTTGAGGGTAGGTTGGAGCATGGAAACCGAACAGAACCAGGAGAGTTGATCTTCTTGCTTTGTTATAACTCGAGAGTTTTAGTATGTGTCTTTCAGTTTTGTATGTTCTCTGTACAGTTTACATCTTCGATGCAACGTATTGATTATTATAGACAATATCGGAATATTAGGATATTTTACGTTTGAAACTACAATGTAGAACATTACTTCAGGCATAATTTAGTAACATGTTGTCCAGTTTTAGTGTTTTATACATCTTCTTACATCCTGGTACAATGTTTGACGTGGTTATAATAGATATAAAGATCCCATTTGTTACAAACTCGGTCTTGCTGCTAAGTTAATATATGTTTATTGTAGGACCATTCTTCAATATTTAGGAGGAGTTAGAGGTGTCCCATAGGCAATAGCCTGTTGTGTTTATGCCTATTTGTGTAAGTAGACCAATTTACTATGATGGATACCCTTGTGTATTAAATTTTTATTGTGAATTAGAGCAGAGTAGAGCATTTTATCTGGTAATTGTTGTTGTTGTACGATTTAGGAGGAGTTATAGAGTCCCCTAGGCATAAGCTCGTTGCGTTTACGTTTATTTCCGATTTAGCACCTGGATGGAGGGTTCCTGGTGTAAAAGTTCATGTGGACGTCGATCTTAAGTTCCACGGGTTTGTTAGAGAGGTTTTGCGACGAGCTGCTCATCGTTGTAGTGAATTACTTAGGTCGTCCGTGAACAGAAGCCCAGCATTTTTTATGGTCACACTCTTTGAGACTCATGTCAGGCCCATTCTTAACCCCTTCACCTGTGTATAGATTCTTGGTTATGTCCAGGATGTGACTTTGTTCGATGTTGTTCGGAGATGATGGACTAAACAGATGCATGGTACGTCTGAAGTATTGTATCATGACCGGGGTTCGCCTCTAAATTTGTTATATATTATTGGTAGTTTGCTGAGAAGCGATCTAGTGAAGCATTGTAGAGTTCGTTGTTATGACACAGTGGACTTTGATTTTTCTCCTACTAGAGGCATAGCATCATAGCATCAGTTAGGTCTTGGAATTCGTTATTGATTTGAACAGGTATCGTTGTAAAAATTAACATTATTCGCATTAACTCAGTGTTTGATTTAAATATCTTATTTTTTTAGGGGTGACTGCTATGCTGTTTTTTTAGTAAATAATTTATTTTTCTCATGAACCAGATCACCTTAGGAGTTAAAGTACAGGATTATTTTATTTATTACAAGATCGGTAATGTACATCGGCATCATGTATTGATTGATCATACACCTTTCCATAGTGGAGTAGGGTATATCATCTGGGTGTGGTAGGATACACCGTATATAATAGGTAATCAATGTCGGTTAAGGTAGAGTAGAGAATCTTATTTAGCAATTTTATAGTTGTTGTTGTGTGTTTCGATTGGTTATCATAGGAATATATCTGTATTCGGTATAAATTTGCCGAATTTCATGGAATGTTGGGTATAAAATATTGATATATTTTACCTCTCGACATTGGATTTGGGTCCGGTTCCATGTCGTCTTGGAGGAGTAATTTACCGGATTTGTGTGGAGTGTTAGTGTTAAAATTCTTCATTTATTTAATGTACATCTCAATTATGTTATCCGCTCGCATGTATTTACTAGATGCTTATTCCCGCAGGTCATACTGCTATAAATGTTTGTGATCCGTTTGCAGTTTATACACTTACAAGTTTTTGATTAATTAAGGTTTTTTTATGAGATTGCGTGAAAATTAAGAATAGCTGACTTTGTCGAGCATTCACCAGATTTACTATGTCAATTTTTCTTTTAGGTTTGTAATGTAGAGGGGCTATAAACCTAAACCATCCTAACCTACCCTAACCTAATCTAACCAAGTATTATATTTCCCCCCATTTTTCATATTGTGGCATGTATTTCTTCATTGATTTGTTCTTTATCTACTTGACTCTGTAGTTTTGACCAATTTTTATCCATTTTT